>SZWC01035586.1:0-16860 GCA_023375785.1 Penium margaritaceum | reverse complement strand
CCTCCCCCATGGACCGCCGGCCCATTCGAGAGGGCTGGGGGGGGGAGGGGGGAGAGGGGAGATCATCCCTTCTCCTCCCCGATAGCGTCGTCGCCGCGAGGCGGGGCTCGCCCCTGTCGCCCCCCTCGGTGCCGTCAGTGCCCGCAAGAGGGAGCGGGGGCTCGCCTCTCGTGCAGCCCGTCGACCGTGGGGCGGCGTTTGCTCGGCACTTTTTTTGTTTTTTCTCGGTCGAGCTGCTCTGACTCGCAGCCTCAACTCTCGGAGTCGACGGCGCTTCTGAGTCTCGCCAATCCGGCGTCTCTCGACTTCCGGTGATCGGGCGGGTTCCGTCCCCGATTTACGTTTTCTCTCCATTCAATGCCTGGATCGACGGTTGAAGTTTGCTCTTGCACTGGTCGAACGGACAGATAGAAACTAGGGTAAGCATTTTTTTTCCGCGGAAGCCTGGCTCTGATGCCAATGTAACAGACGTGGTCTGTTTTACGACTAACTGCTGAACCAAAATGTAGGCCCTCATAATAGTCGTTCCAGGAGAGCGGGTGAATGGTCGCCTCAGCCATCTTGGCTGAGACGAACCGCGCCACGAATGGACAGGGTCGTCATAGGGCATGGACGTAAAGCAATAATCCTAAGCCTAATCGTTCCACGTGGCATTGCCACGCTGGAACAGGACCCTAGCGTCGTTCTAAGAGTGGAGGAGGAGTGACGCGATGGCTTTTCCATCGCGGCACTCCTTTCACCTAGAATCCGGCCAAAGGATATTTTCTAGGCTAGAATCAAACTAGACTCTAGCCCAATATGTTTTTCCAGGCTTCGCCTTCTCGAGACATCGATCTCGAGCCCCCGAAACGCCGGAGAAGTATAATTCAATGCCATATTTAATCCTGAAATGGCTCGTACGCTACAGATCTTCCCCAATGTTTTTTTTATGATTTGATGACTAAGGCTCCAAATATATCTTCGAACATGCTCGGCAAAGTTACAAGACAACGAGCGAGGATACTTGGATGTTTTGATTTCTACGCAATGAAGAACGAATTGATGTGTACTGAATGTGGTATACTAGAATGGAAAAGAAGGAGACCGGAAGAAATCATGTTCAATGGTTGTGTCCAAGGACCTTACTAAAGCCACGTGGCTTCGCTACATATTGAGAATGGAGCAATATGTGTCCACATTACAACGATGATAGGCACTATGTAGCATGGCAGTGCCACGTCGACCGGTCGAAGGAGCCACGTGGCTCGAGCGGGGTCACCTGGGACTGTGGGCGGTTGGACGGGATGGCTCGAGGGTCGGAGACCCTCAAGCATCGCGGTTTTGGCCTAGTCGGCCAAGGATTCCTTCCAATCCGCTACACACTATGTATCCAAGAATATTTTTGTGTGTTGACAATTCCATGTGAGGGATTGTTATTTGCATTGTACGGCAAAAAAATCATGGTTTTGCGAATAAGCTCTAGAACTTAGGATCAATTACTTTGTTTGAACTTGAGCTACGAGGCACCAATCATGTTGGATACCTGTAAAGGTTATGCTGTTATGCATGAAAGGGCCATGAAGAAGGGCATCTTGGTAGGCGTAGTTTGTTGTTCTTTGACAAGCCTTGCCGCTTGTTGACTGAAGGAGGTTTGTAACATGCTTAGCCATCAATTCACCAAAGGATACTTGGTATTCGATGGAGAAAGAAAAGAATGAATTGACCTAGGGTCCCCGATTTATCGTATGTCCCAACGGAAGGACTTGCACTACCAGATGCATCAGCAAGGGAGCCCAGATTGGGACAACCGTTGGAAACCAATGCGAATCGACTTTGCCGGCTGTTGTACAGGCTGGTGGCTTGTTGTACCAAGGACTCAGCCCATTGCATGGGTCTCATGTTCGGCAAGGAAATCATCTAGTTGTCGAGTTCCAAGTGGGAAATCTATTTGAACAAGGCAAACCTGCATGAGACAGGATGTTTGAATATCAATTTTGGACGCCAAGAATTTTTTGCAGATGACTCGGCCTTCAATTTGGTCGGTCAAGGGCTTGCGACAACATTGGACTTTGCCACATTGAGACTTTGACAAGCAAGATCCGTTTGAAGGGCCCTTTTGTCACTGAGATCAAACAACAGGGCTCCAGGGCTGATGAGATCCGTTGTCGGGGCCCATTCGTTGACGATGGAGCGAAAGGGGCTGCCTTGTGGAGCCGCTTCATGTAATGCGACCCTGAGGTCAAACTATCTGGAAAAAAATTGATTCCAATTAAAAAAAACAAGAGCCAGATGTTGCACGCAAAGCGTGCATAGGGTTACATAGTAACCGAGCAAAAGTATTCATATTCGTATCGCTAAAGAGGCTAAATAATTGCTCGCAATCTGGACCACATAATGGAAGGTTTGACATGAGAATTTACTTCATCTATGGAAACAAAAACTGGTTGTAAATGGACTGCCAAATTGTCACCCGCATTCGTTCAAACTATTTTTTTGTTGCCCATTGTGTATGGTTTAGGCGAACTCTTTCTAAATTACATCAAGCCACGCTAGTTGTTTTCCACCTTTTGTGGATGTAAAAGCGGAAAGAAAAACCAAAACGTGAACGAATGTGCTTGAAACTATAGTACTATGTATGTTAATTCACCAACATATTGAAGAAGAACCTCGAAAGGTATTTTTTCTCCTTTTTTTATGAATATGGTTTTATCTGATGATTAATTTATTTAAAATATACAAACTTGTTCTTTTATTGTGAACATGCTAGTTTCACACGTTCACTATGAGCTTCACACACTTACATGCTTTATCTTTGAGAAATTTGGACAAATCTTGAATGTTTCCTTATTTTAGAAAACATAACATGATGTAATCATAGGCAGAATTTGATTTATTTACCTTCTTGTATGACGATGGTTGAATTTCTTTTCTTTCAATTGCATTTTGACCCTGCTTGAAGCCGGGTTCACGAGCCTCAAGAGTTTAGCATTACGACCAGTTCTGTGAAACAACACAGGGCGAGGCCAAGGGGGAGCGACTGGAGGGCCTAAACATACAGTTCGTAACCTTTTTTCCTAGCGTCGGACTGCTCATTCCGTACTATTCGGGGTCTGCCCGGAATTATAGGTCGATGTCCGTGATTTTTTTTGGTCTGGGCCGACCTCATATAGGCGTCCGCGGACGTGGGGGGGCATACAATCCGACTGATTCTTGCGCCCTGATTGGTGGATATGGTAGGAAAACGACCAATCCACAAATCACGATTTTATTGAAGCATCTTTTGGCCACGAACCGATTGTAATAGGTTACTATGTAACCGAAAAAAGTAGGGGTAGTGTCTTTGTTGATGACCTATCGAGGGAAGAGTTTAGTACTCAAACAATTCCCTTGGTGCTAGTTGCATCAGGTTACCACCGTAGTGATTTCAGATACTATATTGTCCCTTGATTTGGATAAAGAATACTTGTGCTTAAGTGAAGTTGAAATTCCCCTACTTGTATTTGCTATTATATACTAGACTGAATTTTTGAAAAGGGTGTGCACATGATATCATGGTGTTTGAATTTTTCCAAGGGTTAGTGAAGGTCCACTGGGGACCTTTGACCCCATTAGTGGCTCTAAGTGCACGACCATTGTCATTTGGCATTCCAAACTACTAAATGCCTAATGACGTAAGCCAAAGTAGGAGTGCATTAGTCTACCTTTATTCATCTTGTGTGCAATCTTATTCCTCTCCTTGCTAGCATTAGTAAACCAGGATATGAAAAATGGAAAATTGCAACCAGATTCTTAGCCTTGCAAATGGCCGTGCTCCGTTGAAACTAAAAACAATCCCACACCACTTCGAGCTTCATTTTACGTCTAGTGTCTTCTTGACATGCATGCAACCTGAGCAACATGCAGACTCTCTTCAAAAATGCATCAGCAAGCAGGTTGCACATATAACTTTTGATTGAAGATCCACAGACCACAGTGCAAAGTTCCCGACCAACAAAAAGTACATTTATGTCGAGCCCGGCTGACCACACAGAGAACACCAAAGTTGCATGTCATAGTCAATTCAAACCGCACTTCCCGTGACTATCATCCCTTAGCCCTCTCTCAAAACAAGAAAAAATGTTGTCTTTGTTGGCAACACTGATTGCAGAAGCTTAGACAGAAAAAGAACTGAAAGAGAGTAGCCTCCATGAAGTAGATTGGTGATGGCCACCTTTTTCAAATTTTCAGCTCAATTGTGGCATCTCAAAATGGCTACAAAGCAATAGTGCTCGTGCAAAAACATTTGGAGTGCTGGGAGGGGATTGTTTCCACGAACAAGTTGCCCTATCACTTGTGTACGGCTGGTAAAAATACAACATGGAACTCCTAATAAACAACCAGATCTTGGTGAAACAAACAACTCATCTAAAAACTCTATGGTTCAACTTTGAAGCGAAAGCATGGAATCCAAGGAAAGGGAAGGTTGGTTGAAATATTTTATAGCTAGTTGGAGGAACTTTTGGAGGAAGGGACATTATTGGACTCAACATCAATCCAAGGCATGTTGTAGGGTCTTAGTAGATAACATGGGTAATGATGAAGTCTGTGTGTGTAGATTGTGAGCCAAGGCAGGGTCATGGAGGAGAGTGATAATTTGTTATTTCTTAGTGCCCACTTATGACATTTATGGCTCATCATCCTAAAAGAATAATCTCATAGAACTCTATACATGCAAATTGTACACCGAAGGAATATCATAAGAAAATCCATAAATTTTTCTTACAAGTGATTCATAGAGGTTTCAAGTGATAAAACATTTCTTTGATGTTACGTATAGAGGTCATTCATGCAAAAGGCGTGATACCAAAACCTTTTCACTGGTCACTTTCATGTATGCGTGAAATGAGACATTATTTGTACTAAGACACAATAAGTGCTAGATTTGTGTAAGTACTTAACATCTACATATGGTTTGTAACATTCTCTCTTCTTGTAAAATTGTTTCTTGTTGACTTCTTGTTACTGGTGGGAATCTTTTAGAAGATTGTTGTTCTTTTGAGTGTTAATCCAGAGACATCTTGACCAAAACACGTGCAATAGCTTCATTGCCGCACAATCCAAAATTGAAGTGAAGATTCAAAGGATATGTTAGAATGCCTGTATTTTGACAGATATTCAATACATTCCTACTACTCGACGAAGAAATGATGATGGGGTTGTTCAAGGCCATCCATGCATTCATGGAATTCTTTTGACGAGAGCATCGCCAAGTGAGACCAGTATGTAGAATTTTATTTACAAAAGGCACTTTCATACAATTAAAAAATCGATCTCCATTGCCAGGGTGTGTCATCCACACATAAGAACTACTACAATGGTTATTTTGTTTTCCACGAGCAAAACCTTCTAGTTGTACTTTCCTAATACTCTCTTAACTTTGGCAGATGCTAAATGTTTTGAGCTCCCATTGATTTCCTCACAAAACTATAAGGTTTTACAAGTAAGTTCTGTCTGAGGGGTGTCGCTAGCAGAGGTTACAAAAGTACTAATGCATTTCCAATAAAAAATTGACTACCAAGGTCTTATGTTGAACATGGCGTAGATACTTGAACGAAGTTTTACGTTGTTATGGCTTACTCCCCTGCTATACTCGGGCCATGTTTTGCGTTAACTTGACGAGCCTTTAGGGAGGAGGGGAAATTGTGTGGATCCATTTCCCTTCAATGTGCTTGGATGTGATAACAATGATTGATTAAAAAAAGCAACAGGTTTGGAAAATTCTCCTATAAGATGCGAATATAGCACAATGGAAGTGTCGGAGTGAGCGATAACTGCACTGAGCGACAGCTGTGACATGGCGCATTCGGATCCACGATTGGATGTTTGTGCGCAAAGTTATGGATTTTTATCCGTAAATACTTGTGTGCGGCACGGCCGGGAATTCCTGATGTACAGGTTAGATTTAATTCTGGCATCCAGGTCCAAGGGGGGAAAGGAGCATGGATCTTTGAGTGCTGCATGCACAGCAGGGCTGTGCATGCCTGCTGGCCAAGCTTGGTCAGCAACTGTGGAGTGCAAGCAAGCACTGCTGAGTACTTGACCCAGACCAGTCAGGGTGGGGCTACACCTGACTGGACTGCTGGGACCGCTTGCATCAGCATATGCAAGCAGATCTCTGGAGCAGGGACCACTCTGCATTAGGTGGTGCATGCACGACTCAGCAGCTGCATCAGCTACTACATGCACGACTCAGCAAGTGCATGCAAAGCCAAGAGTGGGGACCGCCCTGCGTCAACGGCAACATGCACCACTCATAAGCTGGGACCACGTCTAAGTTGCCAGCATTCAGGAAGATTCCTTGAGAAGAAAGCTGGTTGCCTTGGACCGGGAATATTCCTTGAGGAGGAAGCTACAACCTTGTAACAAGAAGGTTCTTGTGGACACAGAGCAGCTGGTCAACTTGCCAGGATCCCAGTACAAAAGCAGACGGGACTCAGTCAGTCGAGTAACTCAGAAGAAGCTCAGCAAGCAACTCCAACAACTCCAACAACACCAAAACAACTTCAGTAGAAACTCCATCAACTCTACGAGTTGCACCAACAGTTCTTCTTTGTTAGAAAACGCCTCAGACAAAGACTCTGCAATCGCTCTCTCACTTGAAGACCCATGTTAGCCTGGCAGCCTTCTGCCAGCCCGGGTTGGTGGACGCCCCTGACTACTTGAAGGCCTGACTACCAAGAAGAGGTGGCAAGACTACGCCCAAGACTGGAGAGCAGCCTTGGTACGGCGGCCTCTTTGGATGTTGCTCATCTCCGAGAAAGGAGCTTTGTCTAGGCGTTGAGCCCAGAGTTAGTTTCTGGCGTCTCCTCTGCCTGTGGAGTGCTGATCGAGTCTAGAAGGACTTTATTGGAGTGCCCTCTGTCGACCCAATAAGCCCGGCAGTACTCTGCCAGCTTGGCTAGGAGGGTATGAAGTCCTCTGACGACCCAGTAAGTCTGGCAGTGGCTGCCAGCGTGGAGAGGAGGCTGCCCTGACAATCTGGAGGCCATTTCACCTGAAATCATGGTGAGCGTGTTGAGACCCTTGCAATGACAGCCTTGACGGCCTAGCAAAATGTTGCGCCCTTGGATGGGACAGGTTGTGTTAGAGAATCGAACTAAGCTGTGTTCCGTCGCTGTTTCCCTATACCATACTTGTACTTGATAGTCTTTTCAATGACAAGTTTGATTCTAGTCTTCCATTTCTGCACATTGGAGTATAGGTTTGCTTGCTGGACACAGAGAACTTGGACAGTAGCAAGACCCCCTTGCTGCATGAGAGCACGCGGTGACTTTGTCACTGCAGGCTCCAAAGACGCCAACATGGTATCAGAGCACAAGGACGTCTGGACATGCTCAACATGCGATTAGAGTAGGAGACTCGTGCCTCCAGGAAGAAGCAACAGTTATTGCTCAAGCTCTGAAGGATGACAATATGTGTCATCAATCACCATTGGCAAGGTGAGCATGTGACGTGGCAACCCTGCACACATGGAGCTACTGAAGACGCTTTGAGCGACCTCAACATAGAGAGCCCACACATGAACTCTCTACAGTTGAATGGCCTCTCAGCGCCAAGCTTGTGCATGGACCAAGGATGTGGTTCAAGGAGAGAGCAAGCAAAAGCTGAGGAGGCGAAGCGCTCAAGAGAGGAGGCGCTTTGGACAAGTGCACGCTGAGAGAACGTGTGTGTAAAAAAGTCTTGCGACAGCAGTTGATTGACACAAGTTTTGAAGCTCATTGTCCACAACTTCAGCAGGAGTTGTCCTAGATTCAGCAACAGGTGCATTTGCAACATCAGCTTCAACTGGCACAACTACCATCAACTACAACAGTTCCGTAGGCAGATGTGCCACAAGCTATCATGCTAGTGCAGATGCTAGTGATGCGATATGCAACGTCGGCATGACACAACTCTGCGTGGTTCAGCCATAGCACGTTGTAACAGAGGTGCCATCCGTGGCACTCGTACCATGACTGCTTGATACAGGCCAGCATGAGACAACTGGAGAGCAAGCTTTCAAGCATGAAAGCATAGAGCAATGACAGTAGACTGGCAAGCTGCAACTCCTTTGCCAACGGGAGCGGCATACCTGTGAGCTGCTAGTTGCACAAGCAGCTCAACTTGAAGGTCAGGTGGCACAGACCTAACAACAAAATGAGGCCTTGTAGCTGAATAAGGCTTCATCAACGTCACATAAGCAATCTGCACAACTGCCAAATCTCTGTTCTCCGCTAGACATGCCACAGCATGTCTGTCTTCAGCAGACAAGCTCAACTTCATCTACTCATGAAGGAAGCTTGTTGACTCTTGTGGTCTCCCTTCAAGAATCTACAACAGCAATATTACAAAAGTCAAAGCATGTAGCAGTGCCACCAGGCTTTCAAGCACCACAAGCACCAGTTGACGACAAGCGGTGGTACTTTGCAAATACCCACGTGATGATGTCACGAGGGTCGGCATCACTCCATGCACTTCTTTGCGAGTCGCAAGCAGAGAAACCATCGGCAACAGCCCAGATTGCAAGAGAGCCAAGGCAAGAAGCCATCTTGTAAGAGCTCATGGAGGGTGGAGTGGTGACCAAGGAACCAGACTGCCATCAGCAGCCTGGCAGCGGCAAGCAATAGTCGCAACAACAGTGCCTACTTGAGAGAAAAGTGTCAGCACTAGTGATCACAGGGTTGGACGCGTTGCCAAATTTCCACAAGTTGACCAACGAATTGGACAGCGACTCCGCATCCCAGACGGAGTTTTCATGCTCCATCCAACAGAAGACAACCCAGCAGTTGGATGTTGATGGTGCAGTAGAGCAGCTGAGGTGGATGAGTCTTCGGCAGCCGACAGAGGTTCACATGAGCCTCAAAGCGTGTAACAAGCTGACTCCTCATCAGCTTGTACGGACCCAACGCGATAGAAGCATGCAATGCCGATGCAACAAGTAGCCAAGGAGAAGCCAACCAACAACTTACAAGAGCAGCAGTGATGCCGCTAGTGTCCATGGCAGGGGATCTCCAAGAAAGAGCTCCTCAGCTGCAACTATATCGACACATCATCGATACAAGAGGAAGTAGTACGTTGGTACATGCGGGACAGCTCACCACCACCAGCGTGTTAGTGAAGAGCACACCGAGATTGGGTCGCTTTTCAGCAACTCCTCATTTACTTCTCAATACCGCAAGACCCGCTTCATGACGCGAAGCGGGTAGCAGCGGAAGAAGAAGAAGAAGAAAAAAAAAACGAGGGACTCCTAAAAAAAAGGAGGTCAGGAGCCCGATATAGCAACTGGTTGCAACGTTGACGTCGGCTACAACAGGTGCAGCCGTGATATCGCCAGCAGCACATTCCGCCAGTAGCAGCACACTTTTCTAAAGGAAGAGCAAAGGAGATCCCAGATTGAGGGGAAGGCAGAGTGAAGGCGTTTTTCAAGCCCTTGAAGCAGCCCGCAATGCTGCCAGCCGAGAAGAAGAGGAAATCCTACCGGAGCTGCAGGCGGACACAATAAGCCCACAACGTGTCTGGTGGCATGCTCGAATGGACCAGTTACGCTCCATAGCAAAATCCTGCCAAAGTGGCTGGTGGAGGCAGTACGCCCACCTAGTGCCGGGTGGCATGCACATATGGAGCAATTGAGCTCCGTCTTAAAATCCTATTGGGGTGGCAGGTGGATGCAGTAAGCCCATCCAGTTTCAGGTGGCGTGCACAAAAATACCAGCTGTGCTCCATGGCAAAATCCTGCCGGAGCGGTAGGAGGAGGTAGTAAGCCCACCAGGTCAGGTGGCATGCATAAAGGGAGCAGTTCTACTACATGTCAAAATCCCACAAAGGTTGTAGGTGGAGGAAGAAGTGTCAAAGAAAAAAAGGCGCTATACGAACCTCTGGAGCTGTCGAGGACCTCGTCCTCAAATTTCCACCTGAAGGTAAAAGTTGGTCGAGGGGCAAGTTTTCTCCTCACGGCTGCAAGTCACTCTCCGCAAACAACGTGCTCAGCAGAAACTGATCCCACAGTAGGATTTGAAGCAGTAGTGCAACAATCGAAGGAGCTGTCGCAGTGAAGGCGAGAAGTACAAGGTCCAAGAACGGCCTTGGAGCAGCTCGTCGTGATCACGACGAGTACGTGGCTAAGCCCGCTCGTCATGCGGATCGGAGCTATAAAGCTAACCTGGTTGCGGTGCCTTCTAGAAGGTGGAAGCAACGACCACCAGTACCAGCAGCAACAGCAGCAGATCGGTAGCAGAAAGACAGGAGATGTCCCGTATCTACTACAAGCTGCCTGGTGGATTTAAAAAAAAACTGTCGGAATTCAGATTTCTTTCGGCAACTGCCAGTACCCAGTTTGGGTTTCTTCCCCTGGAGGGGGGCGAGTTTACTTCTCGCCACTATGGATCCTCCTTCATCAGCGATTGGTGCAGCAGCAAAGCAGTGGCAGCAGCTAGAGAAGCAACAGCCGGCAGTATCAAGCAACTGGTTTAATCCTCCTCAAAGCAGCTCTCATCGGAGCAACGGAGCAGTTAAAACAAAAAGGCATATTGGAAGCCAAAAGTGGTTGCTCAGCCGAATTTGGGAAGTGGAGCCCCAGTAGGTCAAGCACTGCAGCGCAAAGTGCGCGATCAGCGAGACCGGAAAAGAAAAGGGAAGCTCTATGGAGCGAGCAAAATAGGGGCTGAAGGCTGAGGAGGAGAGTAGCGAGCGAGGGGGAGGGGAGTGGAGTCCACGTTGGACGTCGCTCCAACAGCACCAGCTCGCCGCAATGGCAAGCTGGCCAAAGGGCCTATCACGATAGCAAGCACCGGCGCGGTAAGGCTTAGCAGCGACGGCAGGCTGGTGCGAAGCCACTGCCGCGATGGCATGGAGGCTGGCCGGCAACCAGCGAGCGAGGCCTCTCGCGAGGCCTCCGCTTGAGAGGACCAGCCGAGACAAAAAAAAGGAGGCCGGACCGAAGTCCGCTCGTGACGAACCCCAAAAAAAGGGGGTTGGGGGAGTGGCGGATTGCCACCCACAAGCGGCGGCGGCCATGGCAGTGGCCATGGCCGGTGGAGCCACGAGCGAGCAAGCGACGAGCTCAGCTTAACGCAGTCGAAGGCTACGAGAGAAGAAAAAAAACCGGGAGGCCAGGCAACGGTCGAGAGCAACAGGGGGCCCCTAATCGGGCATTTGAATCATGGTCAACCCACCAGAGCGACTGCGACTCAGTTCCGACGGTGACGACCATGACGACCAAGAAATGGCAGTCCAGCTGTGGAGGACTCCATGGGAGTCCAAGAAGACCATGGCAAGACTGGAAATAGTCCAAGAATGGACGTTGGGGTACGCTGGCTGCCTTAGCCATGGCGGAGTCAAGTCTAAGCAGCTGAAAAACGTTGAAGTAAGTGGCGAAAGTAGCTCAAGTGGAGTCGTCGAAGCAGGTGGCTGAAGCAAAAGGGGAGCAGAAGGCTACAACATTAGAAAAATGAGATTGGCGATGGGCTTTTATACTCGCAGGCCAGAGTTGGCTGTAGCAGGTTGGCGGTCCAAGCAGGCGGTCCCAGCGGTGGTCCCGCCTCGCAAGCTCCTCGACAGTGGAAGCTTCTGGAGCCTTCCACTGCACAGCCAAGCCAGTGCATGAGAGACATGGTGGCTTGGGCTATGGGAGGTTGCTTCTGCATGAAGCAATCTCGGTGGTGAAGTGGGTAGGTGAACCCAGACTCACCCAGTTTAGTTTTTCTGCTCCACCCGACCAGCTCCAACCAAACAACGGCCTCGACAAGATCCAGGAAAGCTCAGAACGAGCGTTTCCAAGGCAATACTCAACCAATTCGAGCCCTGTTTTTTCCTAAAAACTCTCACCAGTCGGAGAACACCCAAGAGCGACATGGAAGTCTCTTATGAAATGAGGCCTTTTTTTCGGGCAGCTCAAACCTCCACTGGTCACTCTTTTCTCCACTCAAAATGCAACAGTCTCTGCATTCATCACCGCACCTATCGAGGGGGAGTGTTAGAGTGAGCGATAACTACACTGAGCAACAGCTTCAACATGGCACAGTTGGATAAAAAATCGGAGATCTGTGCGCAAAATTATGGATTTTGATCCGTAAACACTCGGGTGTGGCTCGACCGGGAATTCCTGATGTACATGCCAGGTTTTATTTGGGCATCCAGATCCAAGGGGGGAAAGTAGCCTGGATCTTTGAGTGCTGCATGTATAGCAGGACTGTGCATGCCTGCTGGCCGAGCTTGATCTGCAGCTGTGCTGTGCAAGCAAGCACTGCTGGGTACTTAACCCAGACAAGTCAGGGTGGGGCTACACCTGACTGCACTGCTGGGACCGCTTGCATCAGCATATGCAAGCAGATCTCTGGAGCAAGGACCACTCAACATCAGGTGGTGCATGCACGACTTAGCAGCTGCATCAGCTACTACATGCACGACTTAGCAGCTGCATGCGGAGCCAAGATTGGGGACCGCCCTGCGTCAGCGGCAACATGCACGACTCAACAGCTGGGACCACAGCCAAGTTGCCAGCATTCAGGAAGATTCCTTGAGGAGAAAGCTGCGTGCCTTGGACCGGGAAGATTCCTTGAGGAGAAAGCTACAACCTTGTAATAGGAAGCTTCCTCTGGGCACAAAGCAGCTGGTCAACTTGCCAGGATCCCAGTATAAAAGCAGACGGGACACAGCCAGTCCAGTTACTGAGCAACAACTCAGCAAGCAACTCCAACACAACTTCAGTAGCAACTCTATCAACTCTACCAGTTGCACCAGTAGTCCTTCTTTGCCAGATAATGGCTCAAACGAAGACTCTGTAATCACTCTCTCACCTAAAGACCCATGTCAGCATGGCAGCCTTCTACCAGCTTGGATTGGTTGATGCCCCTGACTACCTGAAGGCCTGACTACATAAAAGAGGTGGCCAGACTACGCCCAAGACTGGAGAGCAGCCTTGCTACAGCTGCCTCTCTGGACGTTGCTCATCTCTGAGCCAGGAGCTTTATCTAGGCATTGAGCCCAGAGTTAGTGTCTGGCGTGAGCTTTGCCTATGCAGTGTTGATCGAGTCTAGAAGGACTTTGTTGGAGTTCCACTCTGTCGACCCAGTAAGCCTAGTAGTATTGTGCCAGCTTGGCTAGGAGGGTCAAAAGTCCTCTGACGACCCAGTAAGTCTGGTAGTGGCTGCCAGCGTGGAGAGGAGGCTGCCTTGACAACCTGGAGGCCATTTCACATGAAAGCATGGTGACCATGTTGAAACCCTTGCAACGACAGCCTTGACGACCTAGTAAAGTGTTGCGCCCTTGGATGGTACACGTTGTGTCAGAGCATTGAACTGAGTTGTGTTCTGCCGTTGTTTCCCTATACCATACTTGTACTTGATAGTATTTTCAAGTACAAGTTTGATTCCAGTCTTCCACTTCCGCACATTGGAGTACAGGGTTTGCCTGTCGGGCACAGAGATCCTGGACAACAGCAAGACCCCCTTGCTACACGAGAGCACGCGATGAATTTGTCACTGCAGGCTGCAAAAACCCCAACAAGAAGCACGCAAAGCACACGACACAGACTCTCATGCGCAATATCTATGCCCAAGACTATGCGAGTAAGACCAAAATCCTTCATTATGTATGCAGGATTGAGGAGAGAGTTTACAGCCTAGATGGCCTTCAGATCCACATAGGCGATCAAAGTATTGTCCACATAGACCAAGTTGGCAAGAAAGGGTACTGATGGATTATTCACAATAAGTGTAGGGTCGATCGGACTGTAAGGATATGAACCTCACGAAATGGTGGCACACATCTTCAGTGGGTAGATCCAGCAAAACAAGATTACTTATCAGTTAGAGATAGACAATGAAGCACAACGCACTCGGAGGAATGGAGGGGGACAGTACCAACACTAGAAGCCACAAAAAGTCCATACCTTATCGTGCTCATCGAGAATACTTACGGGCACTAAATAGACCCTGAGTAAAGGTAAAAACAACACTTTAGGCAAGACCATGTCACCATTGGGAATAACGGATCACATGACACCAATACCTTGGAGTGGCAACACTTTTCTGGAGCCAGGATAAAGGAGTTGAACTTCACCAACGGGCTCAAAAGACATGAATGAAAGACGCAACGACGTCGTGTGATGAGTGGATCAAAATCTAAGGTAAAAAAGCCATGTGACGCATGTTTGGGTGATGTAACATGACATGTTACATTGCTACCAGTAAAGCCAAAAAATGACAGTGCACGCTCTGAGAAAGACGCTAATTGATAGGGGTAAGAAACATGTTACCAATCCCCCAAGCAATGCATCCTCCTTGACAAGAATACTCAATGACACATCCTATAGCATTCCGTCAATATCACACCGGTGGTCCCCTAAACCAAATGCCATACTCATACCACAAGGAACAGCCGAAGGTTGAGGCTAACAGTGTGAAGATGCCAAGGGAGAAACCATGGAGAGGTTGAGCTGAGAATTTTCATGAGACCATGATGTGGGGGATGAGGTGGCCAAGTGGTGCAAACAAGAGGTACTTGGATGAAAGAGGGATGAGATGTATGGAGCTTTTAGACACAAGGGAGGTGCATAAAATGCAGAAGGTGGTCGAATAACAAAGGTGCATTGTAGGGTGGTCTCCACCACGATTCGGGCAAGGCATGACAGGCACAAGAACAATTGTGGAGAAATGGTACCTAAAATGATTATTTCAGAAGGATAGGAGACTCTGAGAATGATCACCCAAGGCATGAGAGAGATGTATTTGTCGTTAGATCTCAATCCCTGTGGAAATTGGGTCTTCCGAGGAACCAAGAAAAAACCCCGAGGACCCGGATTGCCACCAATGACGAAAAAATGCAGGAAAGAGAAAATCAGAGGATGAAAACTAGACAAAGAAGAATCAGGAACTATGAAGACATCGGGAATAATTCCCATGTATCCCATTCTCCATCCTCACAAACGAGGATTTCCTGGAACAAGACAACAACTCTCCAAAATATGCGGGTCTCGACCAAACAAGAAAAGAGAGGAAGAAACGCAACGAGTTGGAAGACATCGCTAAAAAGGGAAATGGGTATACCTCCTTAGTGTCTAGAGTTGCTGAAAAGGCAACTCTTGACACTAAGGAGGTAGATCCGGGTTCATCCCGTAGCTCATTTATGACCAATCATCTTCAAAATACACACTCGTTTTCTAGTGTACATCGTTTACCGTACAGAAAGGTAAATTATGTGAAACACACATATCCCAGGTACATTGGATGGCAACTTCCAGGACATACATATGCTCCACGTACATAGAGAGGCACCTTTTCACAAACCATATTCCTTGACCAGCACCTCCCATACATTGACCACATAAAACCGTTCCTTGCAGCCCTCCTCTGCCCCGTACCCCTTCTCCCCACATTCACTTGCACAACTGAATCAGGGTATTATACTCTAGTGCATATTTAGCACCCATTTCCACATACGCTACCCCCATGCACTCACCATACACAACCTCCTCTTCATTTCTCCTTCCCTCTCACATTCACTTGCAGAGCTGAATCATACATTTAGTCCCAATCATCCCAAAACCATCCACTACTATATCTGTGTACACCGCATGTTTTTTCTGTACATGGAAATTCCAAGAACTTTCCTTGCACTCACCCATACATTATGGCAACTTTCATAGAATATTCCTAGTCAAATTGGAGGACAAAGTCACATACTGAAGAATCTTCCCTGTAGCTTCCACATGGATTGACCTGTTAAGATTTTTTAAATGAATCGTGGTTGTGTACATGATGTCTTGTCACTTCTATGAATCCTCCCTTCTTTGTACACAAGTGTACTTTTGTATGTCATTGTCATTTCAACTACTGTCCGCTCCCTTATACACTCCTCCCAGACACATTCCACTAGCCCAGGGGGCAGGAGATGGTGGAAGGGGAGGGGTCCAAAGGACAAAAGCGTATGAGACAAATATCTGAAGGATTGTATCACCAAATAAGTGACGTTGCGTTGAAATGATACATTTTTGTACATGATAACCTATCATTTCCATGAAGTTTCTCCCCCTTGTACACAAGTGTACATTTTGTGTGTTACTATCATACCAGAATCCTGTTAACTCCCCCATACACTCCCTTCATACACTCCCCACTTGACAGGGGGGAAGTGGGGGGAGGGGTCCAAACGGCAAAAGTGTACGAGGCAAGTCTATGAAGGAGTGTATGATTGATCAAATGACGTTAAGTTGAAATAGTACATTTGTACATGATGTCATATAACTTGTATGATGTTTCTCCTCCTTGTATTCGAGTGTACTTTTGTATGCAACCATCATATAACATTATGTTCAGTACCCTTGTACACTTTCCACTTGACGAGGGAGGGGGGGGTGGAGTTGGGGGAGGGGGTCCAGATGACAAAAGTGCATGAGACAAGTGCATGAAGGAGTGTATCACTTAACAAGTGACGTTACATTGAAATAATACATTTATTTACATGATAACCTATCACTTTTATGAAGTTTCTGCTCCTTGTACACATTTGTACTTTTGCATGTCATTGTCATGTCCAATTTTGTTCACCCCCTCATACAATCTCCTCATGCAATTTGCACTTGACCGAGGGGGAGGGGGAACAGAGGGGTCCAGGGGGCAAAAGTGTATGATGTAAGTGTATGAACAAATGTGACACTTAACAAGCGACGTTACCTAATTATAATCCATTTATGTACATGATCTCATATCACTTCCTCGAAGTCTCTCCTCCTATACACAAGTGTATTTTTGTATGTCATTGTCATAACATATTTTGTTCACTCCCTCATACAATCCCCTCATACAATTTCCACTTGATGGAGGGGGGGGGTCAAGGGGGGGGGTCCACATGGCAAAATTGTATGAG
>SZWC01035585.1:0-12667 GCA_023375785.1 Penium margaritaceum | reverse complement strand
GCAAAGCGCCGTAACCAACTCAACCCAGACTCCTAGCAAAGCGCCGTAACCAACTCAACCCAGACTCCTAGCGAAGCGTCGTAACCAACTCAACCCAGACTCCTAGCAAAGCGCCGTAACCAACTCAACCCAGACTCCTAGCAAAGCGCCGTAACCAACTCAACCCAGACTCCTAGCAAAGCGCCGTAACCAACTCAACCCAGACTCCTAGCAAAGCGTCGTAACCAACTCAACCCAGACTCCTAGCAAAGCGCCGTAACCAACTCAACCCAGACTCCTAGCAAAGCGCCGTAACCAACTCAACCCAGACTCCTAGCAAAGCGTTGTAACCAACTCAACCCAGACTCCTAGCAAAGCACCGTAACCAACTGAACCCAGACTCCTAGCAAAGCGTTGTAACCAACTCAACCCAGACTCCTAGCAAAGCACCGTAACCAACTCAACCCAGACTCCTAGCAAAGCGCTGTAACCAACTCAACCCAGACTCCTAGCAAAGCGCCGTAACCAACTCAACCCAGACTCCTAGCAAAGCGCTGTAACCAACTCAACCCAGACTCCTAGCAAAGCGCCGTAACCAACTCAACCCAGACTCCTAGCAAAGCGCCGTAACCAACTCAACCCAGACTCCTAGCAAAGCGCTGTAACCAACTCAACCCAGACTCCTAGCAAAGCGCCGTAACCAACTCAACCCAGACTCCTTGCAAAGCGTCGTAACCAACTCAACCTACTCATTCACCGAAACATGGCCAGGAGTGCTTCGTCCCAACCTGTCACCCCTTAGAATTCATTCGTGTCTGGCTTCGCTCGCATTCAATGAAGGTTCCTCGGTCTTTTTTGTGGTCCGGTGAATGTGGACATGGGAATGTTACCACCCACAGCCACTGTGCAAGCACCAGCAACTCAGTCTCGTCCATTATCGTATGCAGTGGACCCCTTCATGCTTGGTACAACTGCGCACTTGATGCTTGTTGATGCTTCGTGCTTCATGCTTATTGATGCTTGTAGATGTTTGTAGATGTTTGTAGATGTTTGTTTTAGGACCAAGCGCACCTCCTGATATGTGTTCGACGGCCTTTTTTTCGAATCCCTCTCGTCTCTATCACTCTCCCCGTCGTCGCCCCATTCCCTTTTTGTCCTCTTTCGTCATTTCTGTTCCAGGACACACACGAGCACAGGTCCCTTCCCTGATTTCCACGGCCTTTGTCGAATCCCTCTGTCTCTTTCACTGTCCTCGTTGCGACTCGCACTCTTTTTTCCCTTGCCCTTCATTTCTGTTCCAGGACGAGCACAACTCGTGCCCTGAGTGCCGCTACGAGATGCCGACGGACGACGCGACGTACGAACGTAGGAAGGAGAGAGAAAGGGAAGAAGCAGAGGAACAGAGAGGAGCAAGGAATGCGGTTGAGGAAGGAGCCTACATGTATCTCTGAGGGTGATTTGGCTGAAGAGGGGATTAGGGGGAGTGGAATCTTTGTGAAAACCGTCATCTGGATGTGTAAGGGTCATGGTAATGTGAAACATATCATCTGGATGTGAAATGCGTCATCTGGATGTGAATTGAATCACATCGATGTGAAATGCGTCATGGGGGCTGTGGATGTGAAGGCATCGTATGGAACGTCATACTACCCCAACATGTGTGGCATTGGAGCTCAATACTTTCCTCTGTTATTTCTACAAGTCAGCATGGACTGTGCATTGCTTCACGCGGTGCATTCTAGGTTGGAGGACAGTTGGCATTAACAACACTACACTTGGAATCTGTGTTGGTACCACGCTCCATGTGAGCGAGCCTTGCGCTAGCCTCCCTTTCTATTCCAGTTGGGCGCTAGCAGTCCTGTGCGTCGAGTGCGAGTTGCCATTTCATTGCTGCTGACGTCCTTTTCTCCAAGCAAACATTCCCGGCGTGTCTGGTTTCCCCTTTCAAAAACGTTGTATTGAGAATTTTTTGGAGAAACAAAAATCCCCAGGTAGCAATTATGTGCGATTTCACACGTCGTCCATTTCAGTGCTCTGGATACGGGTTTATCTGTGCAAACATTTCTTTGGGCGTAAAGAAATGTAGTTGGTGTTGAGATGACTGGGACACACGTAACTTGACGATGGTAGCAGAGCGTGTCACCACGAGTTTTCGGAAGAGTGAAGCAAAATGCACAAGGATCAAAGACGATGTTGTAACATATGCGTCCGCTCGTAGCTGTCAGGAAGGCTTCATACGATAGAAACATTAGGTGGAGCCAACTCATATCAGGGGCAAAGGCAAGAACACAGGCAAGATCTGTGGTGGATGTATGGAGGCATGCCCATAATGGAAATAGTCAACAAAGCAAAGCGGGTTGAAATTCGAATAATAACTGCACATTCTCGTCCTCCCCCTGTGCCCCTCCCCATGCGTCGCGCACAATGACTTGTGGACTTGTCGCCACTCTCTACCTCGGATACGTTAGCGAGAAATGATGTCGCGCTAATCAGACAAAAACAGTTTTGTGCCGCCTCACACACTTGGGCTGAAGTATATGGCCTGTTCTGCCCAGACTTGGCGCATGAGAAGCGTTGGCTGCTCAGCAATAAGAGGGAAAACCCGCACTTGAAAGTTTGCGCCACAACTGTTGTTAGAGGTGAGTGATGACTGAGTTGATACCAACAATAATGTGTGGTGTGATACCCCTCCCACACTAACCTATGCTCTTACCTCTGTGAGGCTTGTAACTCAGTCTGCCAACCAATCAGGAAACTCCACTCATTTCTGGCCTGTGGGTTTTACTTGGTGAGCCCTACCAGACGACCAACAGCCCCAAACCTAGGCGTCCTCTCTTTTTTTCTTCTGAAAATTGGACCGTTCCAGAATACGATGAAAATGCCCATTCTGGCCTATTTTGTCACCCGTGACCCTTGTATACCCCGACCTCGAAACAAGAAGCCCCATCCACCACTATCGCTGAACAATAAGCTCCGTTTGTGGATGGAGGAAGGAGGTGAGGGAGAAAAGCTAGACATGCAAGAAAGCATGATGCCGGTCACAAAAAGGATGCCATGGATTTGGGCAAAGTGACAGGTTTTATGCGACGGAGTTAACAGAGCGAGAATGGGAGAGCATGTTGCGTGGGAGAGCTCCTCCATGGTCTGGTGAGCTGCAACCTCTTCTTCGACTGTGGGTTTCGCTCACGGCATGGTTTGAACCACACCTCTTCGGCCATATGCCTGATTATGCTGCCGGTCGAAAATCCGGCACCATTCTGCGTAGGGGAGCAAACCCGGGCTAACCAAGTCTAGCGGTGAACCCCCTTCCACCTCCCAAACAGCACAAAGAAACTGTAAGAGCACAAGCCAGAGGCCACAAACTGATGCATGCATGTCTCATGTGGTGAATTCTGTGTAATTGTATCCTCACTCTTCATGGAGGCCGAGGCACTGTCCTCCGACGACCTCTGTGTCTCTTCGACCACTGGCATCACCATTAAGTGATACGCTGTCGCATTTCATGTGGCTCATCAATCATATGCAAGAGTGGTGTGTGTGCAGCAAGCCCATAGGTCAACATGTGTTAGTGACACACCAACACCGTTTGCCCCTGCCTCCTAAAGAAAAGCCCCATCCGCCCCAATCCGTCAAGAAAAGGCCCCATTCGCCCACCCATTTTCACCATGCTCAAACAGGGATGCATGTCACTGCTCGAGTATGGTGCAATTGGGCATACGGTGCTAGGTCGCGGCCCTCCATCGCGGCCATCGCAATGGAGGCTCACGATACCATTAAGAGGTGGGGGGGAGGGGGGGGAGTCACAAGACAAAAATGCCGGTCCATAGCTCGCCCACCGCCCCCTACCCCCCCCCCCCTTCCCGTCGCAGCCCACAAACCCCTCCCCCACCCGCCCGCTGATCGTGGTCCTCGCGCTTGAGGGCTGCGATGGAGCGGGTGGCAAGAGGGGCTACGGGGACAGGGAGGGTAGTGGGATTCCTGGAGTGTCGGTGATTCTAACCGACGGGCATCGGCTGGAATCCCCGGTGCTTCAACAATGGGGAGTTAAAAGCACCCCATTTGTTGTTGTTTTCAATTGGTTCAACTTTGTACCCATGTTTGACGTACAAACTGTACATGATGTATGAAGTGTCGAACCCTCCATGCAAACTCCCCACAAGCCACCTTAAAAGAATCACAAACCTCTCTACAAAGTCGTTTGTGATTGTGGGGTCGAAAAAAGGTGACGTCAACATGTCGACGCCGCATCCAGGTGTTGCCGAAATGGTGTCTTTTGACAAATGAGAGGGGCACATCATTTATTTTCTATGCCTGAAACTCTTGTCTGTGCAGAAGGGGCGAATCAGGCTTGTTGTTGAGAAGTAGGGACAAAGCAGGTTTTGTTCCGCGATGGGGGCGAATGAGGCTGATCATTCTGAGGTAGAAGGGAATCAGTCTTATTCTGCGAAACGAGGGGTACATGGTCATTCCGCCAACCAGAATATGCATGCTGAAAACGCACTTGTGTCTCTACTATGAAATTCACAAAGCATCATTATAGCTGTCTGACCCTAAGCAAACTCTATTTTGCTCAAATAGCCTGCACTTCTTAGGAGCAAGCTCTCAAGCCCTTGTCTTTTTTTGTGTGTGGACGTGCCATTAGAGAGCCGTAGAGCTGTTTAACCCCTGCTTCGCTTATAGATTGGGAATTTCAAGCATAGCTGCACTCCATATGGCCGACGCCATACTAGTACAGGTACTCGTGGAACAAGAATTAATCAGCTCATGTAGGGATCCCCCCAAACCGAGGAGTTGATCCCCTGACAATCCATCCTTAAAGATGTTCATGCCACTGGTTTCAAGCATGTAAAAGAGGGGATTCAGATATTGTTGAGACATCAATTCTCAAAAAGTATTTCACCCCCCGTAGGAATAATCATGTTCATCCAAAGTTCTTTCAAAGTTTGAAGGATGCTACTATAGGCATGCCATGACACCAACAGACGTGGAAACCTTGGCAACGACAATACCATACTGATTTATGATTTCCCCCTTGAAATGAATTTACCATATGCAGTCTTGATTTGTCTCCGAGGACAACTAATTTCTTGTGTCCTAATTTGACGAAGTTACTTTAAGTCTTCAAATTAGTGTTGTTTACGCTTGCAAGCGGTCCATTGCGGACCTTGTAGTCGCATTTCCCCATGTCGGCGCACGCCCAATACCGGAATTGACGCAATCGCGTGACCGCGTAAGGTCACGCGACCACGTTCTTTATTTTGCTCGGTCCTCGAGGGCCGAACGAAACTCAGGCAGACAATAAAACATATTCTTTCTGAAGAAATACATCCTACGTGCAGCCAAATAAAAAAACTCCTCGTTCCCCAAGAAACATTCAATATCTCGCACGTTGTTCCAATGACGACCACCGTCATCGCACTTGGGACCACAACGTTAATTCTAAATTAGATTGTGCGCTTATATAGTGTGCAGCGTACCATCATCAACGATGGAGACGGCCGCTTCACTAGCCATTTCCGTCGAGGATTGATGACACGTTATGGCAGTTGGATCCTGCTTTCTTCAGCGTTACATCATTGGACTGATGAGCAAATCGAGCGAACCAATCAAACTCCGAAAAGTTCCTCTGGCATGTTCTGCGAGCCCCACGGCATGGATTGGACGGCTAAACTTTCGACCACCAAACAGGCATACAGCTATGCTACCTCTATCGCAACAAGGAGATTCCTTTCAAAGTGGTGTACGGAAAATTTCCTGCCACATTGGTTGGATTTTAGAGTCAAAGAAATATCCCCGCGGTTGACGTCCAAGGAAGGGAATTCGCAAGCGTTAGGGTCGAAACGCGGCAAACCCTTGCAAAAGACTCAAGAAGCTATAAAGCGGGCAGTCGACCAGCATCGCAACAATGACATGTTTAGCGCTGGCCATCGAGTTCTCCTATGCTCTGCAAACTCCAGACTCCGAGGACGGGACTTTGCGAAGCTCAAACCCTAGTGGTTGGGATTGTTTGAGATTGAGCGAATGCAAGCCCCTGTCCTCGCTCAACCTTGCCTACATGACATCATGGTGATCCACTCATAGCCATGCCATTTGACCATATAATCATAGTGTTGCATGCAATAGCTAGGAGCCCTTCGACAAACTCCAAGTCGTTGATCATCTGATTGAATGCTACTTTTTTCGTCACCGGACTACATCTACTAGCACGCCGGGACGTCGTGGTTCAAGGGGGAGAAGTGTTACGCCCTCTATGTACATGAGTCCCTTAACTCAGAGAGTGAGCATTTTTTTATTGACATTAATGGCTCACCACACGATAACTTCAATGTTTCTAAGCTGTCTGGCCAAGGGAATCTTGGCCAACTACCTTGGCCTCCGGTGCTTCGCTGTAGAAGTTTATGACTATAGGTAGCGGCAGCTGCTAAGTAAGCACACAAGCAAGCAAGCGAGTGTGAGATGGGGCGACACCATGGATCGGGGCAAGGTCACTTTAACACACTAGGGGATTAGCAAAAGACAAGTGTGTGAGTAACAAGTGAGCGAGGTGGTAAGTACCAGTTAACCGGGCCACCCACGCGAGGCATTCGACGTGGGGCCTGGATGCCACCCAGGGATCAAACCTGACCATGGAGGGAGCGAGCTCTAGGCAATTTCTCACACGCCGGTACAACCGGACGTGTGGTCCCGAGGGATCAGCAACCTGGTTCACCACTCTAGGAGCATGCAAGTGTGTGACAATTCAACCACACCATAGGCATGGAATCCTACAAAATGTATTCTCCATTTTGGCTTGCAGAGTCATCACTAAACTGAGCCTCAGTCCAGCTTGATCACCTGTAGTGATGATGTGGGTGTGTGAGTGGAGAAAAGAGGGCACTTGCGTGTGTCATAACCACAACCAACAGTCCTCCATGATGCACAGATGAACAGTCTACATACACACACACACACACACACACACACACACACACACACACAGAAAGAGCACATCACAAGACAGCAAGACTTACATGACACACGTCAACCAGGGGCATCATGTGAGCGCAGCAGACCAACAACATGCACAGTCGCTTTGAACATGCCACTGCTGAGAGCTTTCGTAAAGAAGTCTGCACGCTGCTGACGAGTGTCGACCGAGACCACCTGAACTTCTCCAGCAGCAATGCGCTCACGCACAAAATGATGCTCAATGCTCATGTGCTTTGTGCGAGAATGATGCATGCCATCGTGTTTGGCGATTGCCTTCGCACTTTGGTTGTCAGAGCGTAGAGTGATGCAACAAATGGGAACACGCAGCTGTTGCAACAGATGGGATAGCCACACACTCTCACACGTACATGCNACCGCTTTGAACATGCCACTGCTGAGAGCTTTGGTAAGGAAGTATGCACGCTGCTGACGAGTGTCGACCGAGACCACCTGAACTTCTCCAGCAGCAATGCGCTCACGCACAAAATGATGCTCAATGCTCATGTGCTTTGTGCGAGAATGATGCATGCCATCGTGTTTGGCGATTGCCTTCGCACTTTGGTTGTCAGAGCGTAGAGTGATGCAACAAATGGGAACACGCAGCTGTTGCAACAGATGGGATAGCCACACACTCTCACACGTACATGCACTGAGTGCCACGTACTCAGCCCCACTGGAGCTTCGAGCAATACAGCCTTGTTTACTACTTTTCCAAGACACAGCAGTCCCATTGACGAGAAAGATGTAGCCAGTGTGACTGCGGGCATCCGTGTCAGGTGCCCAGTCACTGTCTATGTATCACTCTACCACCACAGACGGCTGTGCACGATAGCACAATCCCAAGCGTGCGGTGGAAAACGCGTAGCGGACCACACGCAGTGTCGCCTCAAGATGTTTCTGGCGAGGATGTTGGGAGAACTGGGCAAGAAAGTTGACTGAGAAGGCCACGTCCGCCCGAGTGGTGGTAGCGAGGTACATGAGCGAGCCGACCACACTGAGATAGTCGGTGACATCAACAATCTCCCCTAGCTGAGCTAAGTCCTAGAAGTTCCATGCATTGGACATGGCCGAGACACCAAGGAAAATGCAAAGATGAGCGCGAGGGCTTAGTTTGCCGTCGCGGACATCTTCGGGGAGCCAAACGGCAACGACACAACCCCAAACACGAGCGAGACGAAGGTCAACACCACGGCCGTACCAACGCTCAAAGGGGGTGACGTGATGAGGGAGGGGACCGTGAGGAACACGGTTCCACACCCAGGTCATGTAGGACATGGCCTTGAAAGAAAACACGTGGGAGAGAGAGGACTCACTGAGGAGAGTGCGGACATCGTCAGCAAGGGTGCGATTCCAGCGTTCAGATACGTCGTTTTGCCGGGGTGTGTATGGAGCCAAAGGTTCCATACACATCCAACAAGACGTCAAGAAGCAGGCAGTAGGACCCATGATTTCCCCACCACGGTCACAACGAAAGACTTTCAGACGACGACCACATGCAAGTTTGGCCTGAGGCAACCAGGACTCAAGCGTGGGGCAGACATCACTCTTTTGCCGAAGGGCAAAGACCAAGAGCACACGAGAAAAGTCATCAATGAGACGGAGTACACAGCGGCCAACGCCCCCAAGGGCGTCATGGGCGAGGGGTCCCATGACGTCCGCATGCAAAAGGTCAAGAGGGTGAGACGTGCAAGAATCAGAGGTGGAAAAAGGGCAACTGTGTATTTTACCCTGGGCACAGTCAAGACAGTCAGTGGGACAAGGGGCAGAGAATGTGTCGGCATCAAGGCCATGAGCAGGCTTGTCCCCAGGCAAGCCGTTAACTCCAGTAGTGTGAATGTGACAGAGACGGCGATGAAGCAACTGTGCGTGTGCCGGAGTGAGAGAGCGTGCCACGTGAACAAGAGCAGTCATTGCGGGGTGGGGTGCAAACGATGGTAGATGATCCAAGCGATCATAGCGAGTGCCACAAAGCAGGACATGGCCGGTGGCACGATGCAACACAGAGGCAATGCCGCGGCTGGAGGAGAAGTCCATGCCCTGGTCGTTGAGAGTCGTAACAAATAGCAGATTGAGCTCAAGAGTGGGCACGTACAAAACATCAGGCAGAAAGAGCTCCCCCCAAGGGCCAACAAAGTGGACAACACCAACGCCTTGGACAGGTAGGAGCTGACCAGAGCCGGTGCGGACAAAGCAAACAGAGCCAATGGGACCCAGAGAAACGAACGAGGAATGACAAGATGTCATGTGGTGGGTGGCCCCTGAATCAAGGATCCAGAAGCTACCCGTCACGCAGACAGATGTAGGGTCACGACTCATAGCGACGATGGCAGAGCGAGGAAGAAGGCGCTGACTGCATGCAGCAAGACAACGATGCAAACTGTGAGACTGCCAGTGCTCAATCCACAGGACATCGACTGGGGAGCAACCCTGAACATGACCAGGCGACGGACCACGGAGAGAGGAATCACC
The DNA here is from genome assembly GCA_023375785.1 of Penium margaritaceum. Lineage (NCBI taxonomy): Eukaryota > Viridiplantae > Streptophyta > Zygnematophyceae > Desmidiales > Peniaceae > Penium > Penium margaritaceum. Next base: position 3,250 of record SZWC01035585.1, on the reverse strand, counting down.
ATCACACGCAAGCGCCCCCACAGATGAACGCACACTCTCACCTTCATGATCACGGAAGTGGCACTGGTGGACGACATGAGAGAGGGCGGAGTCCAGCTGACGGGCGTCCTCTGACGGGCCAGTGACGACAACGCAAGAAGAGGGGCACTGGGATGGGTAGGTGGATGACACCCACGGTGGAGGAGAGTAGAACCCAGACGGGGGCCCAAAGTAGACAGGGTAGCCAAACCCCGGAGGCTACCCCCAAGGTGTGGGTTGAGTCAGTGGAGTCAGGGCAGTGCTGTAGGCAGCAGGTGTCGAGGAGGAGGACGAAGTGGGTCTGGTGGTCATAGTGGAGGTGGAGGAGCGAGCGAAACCTCCACCCGACCCTGTGGTGCGAGTCCAATGTGCGTGCATGGCTGAGGCAAGGCGGGCATCGTCAGGAGGCGCGGGGCACTTGGGTGCCGCATGACCAGTCGCACCGCTATTCTAGCAAGTGACAATGATGGGGGAGGGAGATGAAGATGTAGCACCATCAGAGCCACGACCCTTGCTAACCCTGCCTTGACCACCACTACCTGAGGCACACCCCCGGCCCCTGCCTTTGCCACCTCCTCCACCGTGTCCACCCCCTTGTGAAGTAAGAGACGTGGCTGTCATGTTGGAAGTGACGGACGATGACGCAGAAGCAGAGGAGGAGGAAGAAGGGATAGCGGTGGTAGTTGCTGCAAAGGCAGCACGGCGAATGCATTTGTTCTGCAGCGATCTCCACAAGTCTCTCAGATGCTGGGAGATGAACTCCCATAAGGCACCAATGCCGAGGGATGCGTCAGCTGGGACGAGGATGGCAGCCAAACGTTCAAGCTCAGTTTCCTTCACCTCCCTGAATATGTCACTAAGTTCAGGGACGAGGCCGTTGACGATAGAGAGAACAGTAGGAAGCTTTCCAGGGGCGGCCTAATCAAGGTCGCGCAACAGTCGCAGACTGCGAGCCCTGTATGCGTCGGTTGTCTTGTCAGCACGCATGGAGAGCGTGTTGAACTAGACAATGAGCACACTCTGAGCAGCATGGCTCGTCACTATCGTGCTTTGCTTGATCCGTGCATAGGCACCAACCGGGTCAGCAAGGGTGCGACGCGCAGTGTCCGCATTGTAAGACCCGATCTCGTCTGTGAGGTCATCGGGCCCGCCACGAATGAGGGCACGGACAGTAGGGGCAGACTCAGACTCAACAGGCACAAAAGGCAGGCTAGAAAAGGGGTTGGGCTCATGGTAGATTTCCCAGAGCTGCTCCCCCTGCGCCCAGGCACTGAATCGAACCTCCCACGAATGGAAGGTAAGGTTAGAGGTGAAGTGAGGTGGGTTTGAGTCGAAGTCAGGCTTGCGCTGCACTGGTGGGGCAAGCGATTTGGCTGTGGCTGCGCCAGCGGCAATGGCAACTGCAAGAGGATCAGAAGAGGATGAGCTAGTGTTGGCGGATGCGGAAGCGGGTGAAGTGGAGAATGCTGTAGCAATGCCAGCAGACGGTGTGCTGCGCAAGGTTGGTTGGAGGCGGTTAAGGGCCAAATCAGCAATGTGATGTGCAAAGGTTTCTTGGTTTGCCTGCTCAGCACGTAGCTTTTCCTCAGCAGCGCGCTGTGCAGTGAGCGCAGCCTGGAGAGCAGTGCGCTCACGCTACAATTCAGCCTGCAAGGCCGCGTATTGGTCATTGTCAACTGGCATGTTACCAACGACGCGACTCTTCCGAGGGAAGAGTCCCTACCTGTCACAGTTGCAAGTTTGTAGCTTGCGCGAGATCACCCGCCACACTAACGTGGCCCGACAAGGTCTCAGGATTGACGCGAGAAGGAGAGGGTCCTCTTTACTCTGATACCAGTAGGTAGCGGCAGCTGCTAAGTAAGCACACAAGCAAGCAAGCGAGTGTGCGACGGGGCGACACCATGGATCGGGGCAAGCTCACTTTAACACGCTAGGTGATAAGCGAAAGACAAGTGTGTGAGTAACAAGTGAGCGAGGTGGTAAGTACCAGTTGACCGGGCCACCCACGCGAGGCATTCGACGTGGGGCCCGGACGCCACCCAGGGATCGAACCTGACCCTGGAGCTGGAGCAAGCTCCAAGCGATTTCTCACACGCCGGTACAACCGGACGTGTGGTCCCGAGGGATCAGCAACCTGGTTCACCACTTTAGGAGCATGCAAGTGTGTGACAATTCAACCAAACCACAGGCATGCAATCCAACAAAATGTATTATCCATTTTGGCTTGCAGATTCATCACTAAACTAGGGCTTGTGACGAGGTTGGTGCTGTGTCCACCAAATGGCAGCTTGATGGCGGCACCACCACTGTGTGCCTCATGATGTGTCACAGTTTTGCACCAGAGAGCCTCAGTCCAGCTTAATCACTTGTAGTGATGATGTGGGTGTGTGAGTGGAGACAAGAGGGCACTTGCGTGTGTCACAACCATAACCAACAATGACGGCTTCAAGCACCTTCTAGATTGGTCAACTGAGCTGTCGGGAACTACATCTTTGTTTTGAGATTGTTCGGTCAACTCATTGACGGTGGGAGAATTTTAGTAAGAAGTGCCTTGATATTCTCCAAGCCCCCCAACTTCTCGGCGGAGCTTCTTGAAGCAGCTACTCACAACGTGACCTCGCACCCGTCGCTTGGCTTGAGGGCTAAAGACGGAACATATGCCTCATTCTCATTCTTGATATTGCACATCTGTGCTCGACTCACTGGACAATTTCCATCAAATTACACTTACCAATTGATTCAAATGATCCATTTTCCCCAAATCCTCACATTGTCTTTTCTTCGGTACCTCACCCTCGTGAACCGCCTTCCTTCTGCTCGATGTAACATTGGATGTGGGACATGATTCAAAAGGTGTAATTCAGCGTAAATTGAAGAAAATAGGATGAAAAAATTCATGAGGAAGCTTTGGTCTTAGGTAGCACAACTTTGAGATGGTGGTCATATATAGTGAACTCTCACCAAAATCTAGGGAAAAAATGTAATGAACTAGCGGTATTTGGAGACTTCTTCGCTGAAAGGGGGGAATAGGAAGTTTATTTGTATCCGAAATGAGGGTGTCGTGGTCTACCACGTTCTTTATATTGTCAAAGGGGCATGTTGGTGTTAGTCATTTGGGAAAGGAGAGGAGATGGAGGACATCATATTCCTGGGCTAAAGCGGCTCTTTGTCAGTTGAAAGATCTTTTGTGGACTTTCGAGGACGTCTCTTGTTGATGAATCGAGTTGAAAAC
>SZWC01035584.1:0-16861 GCA_023375785.1 Penium margaritaceum | reverse complement strand
CCCCCCCCCCCCCCCCCCCCCCCCCCCCCCCCCCCCCCCTCTCGTAGCCTACCTGTCTACCCACCAGCCCGTCGATCGAGGCCCTCGCGATTGAGGGCCGCGATGGAACGGGCGGCCGGCGGGCTGCCGAGAGGCGAGGGGGAGTGGGGGGGGAGACTTCGCTGGGGATTCCTGCCGACGGGCGTCCGCAGGAATCCCCGCTACATCAGTGGGGAGTCGAAAATCCATTTTTGTTTTATTTTACGTTTTGTTCAAGTTTATACCCTCATTTGATATACAAACTATGGACAAACCCACCCACTAATTACACCCGGGGCTTTAGAGTTAATTTTTGTGCGGGCACCTGCTGGGCCCCGCGGTAGCGGGGCCCAGCAGGTTCCCTTTTAACGCATGGGGAGTCTCGGACCCCCCATGCAAAATCCCTGCAAACCATTTACGAAAAACGACAAACCCTTCTATTAAGGAGTTTGTGATGATCGGGTCAAAAAGGTGACACCAGCATGTCGACGGCGCATCCATGCGAAGTCGACATGCTATCTTTTGACAAACGAGAGGGGTATATTGTTAATTTTTTATGCCATGCGTCCGTGTCGAAGGGCGGATGAGGCTTAATGTTTCGATGCAGGGGCGGATGGGGCTTATTGTTCCGAAGGAGGGGTGGATGGGGCTTATTGCACCAACGGAGGGGCGGATGGGGCTTATTGTCCGAAACTTGGGGTATATAGTCACTCCGCCCAAAAAAAAAGAGGTCATCGCTCGATCGCGATCGAGCGATGGGGGGGTGGACATGCCCTACCTCGCTTCGCGCAACGAGCGGCGCATGCCGCTGATCAAGCATGGTGAATCGAGTGGGCAGGGCAGTCCTGATTTTTAAGTGGCCAGGCAGGGCATCAATATGTTTTGTTCGCTTGGTAGGGCGTCACCAACCCCCTCCTGGATCTGATAGAAAGGTTATTATGCCCGAAACATATTGTTCATCGCCGCCATGAATGTCGCTGGGGTATTCGTTAGTCCAAATGGCATGACCGTGAACTCGAAATGCCCGTAGCGTGGCCGGAACGCTGTATTTTTTACGTCAGCATCTGGCACACAGATCTCATGATAACAACTACGTAAGTCAATTTTGGTGAAAATTTGAGCCCCTCGGAGTTGGTCGAAAACTTTGTTAACTCAGAGAAAATGGTAGTAGTTCTTGATTATAGCTTCGTTTAACGCCCGATGGTCCACGCACATCCATATTTTGCCACTTTTCTTTTTCACAAACAATACTGGTGCGGTGTATGGTGACATGGATGGGCGGATGAATCCCTGACCATGCATCTCGCCAAGTTGCCTTTTCAGCTCGGTCAACTCATGATCGCTCATCCGATAGGCCCCTCAAATTGTGGGTCGGCTTTCCGATTTTAGTTCGATGTGATGGTCGATGTCACGCTGAGGTGGTAGAGTTTTTGGGAGATTGTCGGGAAAGACGTCCGCAAACTCTTGAATGAGAGGTGTGAACTCTTCAGGTACCATCGCGAACTTTGTTGATGCCGATGAGGCCGATGCGACTCATGAGGCCGATGAGTCAGCTGTTGCTACTTCCACTTTCTCCATTGGCTCGAAATGTATGAGCCACACGTGAGCTCCTTGTTGTATGCTATACTTGGCCACATTGAGCGGTATCGGCTGCATAGGTTGTCGCTTCTTGGTTGTTGCGGCTCCCTCTGCTACTTCTACCTCTGTTGCTTCCGCTGTCGTCTTTCCTCCCACCAGCAGAAGTTGTTGTTTGGCACCATCCATTTCCACGTAGACGTCGCCACTGTTCCAATGAACCTACGGATTGTGCTTGTATAGGAAATCTTGTCTGAGAATAGATTTTCGGTCACTCATTGGACACGACCTCCAGACCGTTACATCCTACAGATCTACCACTTGTAGTTGTAGTGGTGCTCGGAGTCTCCGTATCTACAATCTCCCGTCGACGGGTTTTTCTTTTAAACATCCCTGGTTCGGTCTGCAAATTCAATTTGCGAATCATGTCGTTGCTTACAAAACTGTGAGGAGCTCCTCCATCCAATAGTGCCTTTACCACTCTACTACTCTTGCAACCTCAGGATTACACTTTTTGCAGTATCGCCGGTTGGTCATCCTCGTACCCCTCATCGAACTTTGCAATCTCAGAAATTCTCTGCGGTTTCATAGACCGTTCAGATGGACAATCGTTCAGTGCAGATCGCTCCTCAAGAACAAGAGTCGCGCCCTTCACTCCTACTTTTTGCCGTTTTCCGACTCATTTTCCCCTACTCTTCTCCCCTTTTCTGACCTGCTGCTTGCTTCGGCAGTTGCGAGCAACATGCACAACATTTCCGTAGTTGTACCAGGTACGCATATCTCTCCGGTCGACGGCGTCCACTTCCATCAGAGTCAAGGATTCCCCCGACTTGCTTTTTCCGTTCCCATCATGATTGTGGTTGGGAGGTTGTCAGCAGTAGGATTCTTGGACCCGAGTGTTGTAGTCTTCGCGGTCGATCCATTCTATTGTTGCGATCATCTTTGGTAAGTTATTTTGGATGTCAAAAATGGCAATCGCTCGCCGGATATCTTGCTTGAGGCCGTTGTTGCAGTGAAAAAAGAGCTCATCGGGGACGATGTCTGCACTAGTGATGATCTCGCAGAATTTCCGCGTGTACTCTGCCACGCTGGACTGCTGATGGAGACGTTAAAGCTTGTACCGAGTGTCACACTTCTCGTTGAGTCGTCCAAGTTATGTGAGCATCACGCGCGAGAACTCGTTCCAGTCGGTTGGTGGTGTCAGCGCATCTTGCCATTACGGGTTGATCTGCTCCAAGGATACAACGCATGTGGTTGGAAATATTAGACAGGTGCCATTGGTCGTTGATGAGGCCCCGCCGGTCTCCTGCTACCGTCGGATGGCCTTTAGATCAGACCACTAATTTAGTGTCGTACCACGCAAAAGCACAGCCATGAGGTCAATCGTTTCCATCGTCGTTGACCCCAACAGCGGTGAAGTATACCTCCAAGCTCTTCAGCCACATCCAAACCGTTGGTCCCTTGGAATTTGCAGGATCGAACGGTTCTGGTGAGGCCAAACAAATTTTAGGTTCGCTCGAGAGTTGGGTATTTCTCTTGAAGAGCACCGCCTTTCGTGCACTTGCGTTGCAAAGAGCCTCCATCGGGATGTTGAGTTGTTGGAGCAGATGACTGTTGATCCCCTCGAGCATGGAGATACGGTTTACCAATTCCTCGTTGATCCGCACCTGTCGTCGGGTGCCACTTGTCAATCATGTTGCCGTCGTCGAGGATGTTGGTAGGGACGGCTGGTTTACCGCCGTTAGATCCGTGAACGGGTTGGTCGTCGGAGCTGTGGTGGTTGATTCAGCTACCACATAGCCTGCCACACCAGCGTTTGCCGCTTTAGGGTCCGCATGCACAGGCGCATTTCGCTCCTCCATCGCCAAAGTCGTCACTGAAGACCTGCTACTAGTCATTGGACATGCTCACTCGCTTCACGTCGTAGTCGCAAAGTTTGCAAAGTCTTGACGTGCGAGATTCACTGAAGGCTTGTGCAAGGTAGTCCTCCGTATTGGTGAAGTAGTCGGATGACTCTCTTGCACTGTTGCACTATGGTACCAAGCATTATTCCGAACAGAGCGTAGATGGTGAACATGTAGAAGTTGTGAGGCAGAACACATTTGAGAATTTGGGACACTTGAGCAATTTATAATTAGCAATAAGTGTACTTCAATAACAAGTGTCAAAATGATCGAACACATATATACAAGTGCCGAGTTACAAATGAGACGTAGTTGGGGTCGTTGGGTTGATCGTCGAGCGACGTGTGTGGAGTCGCTTCGTGAGTGGCCGGATTGAGAAGCTCTGTCCAGGAATCGGGGGGCTTCGAAGATGGACGGCGAAGATGCGAGACACATCTTCATAAATCTTGATATGTCTCAATATGTAAAGAAGTTTTCTGAAAGGTCGTGACACTTCTGTTGTTGATTCTCGAAAGTGGTCAAAGTTGTCAGAAGGTACGAGAAGATTCGTCGGAGGAAGAGGGCAATTGGCCGGATTTCCCTCGACCTTTGGAGTGAAAATCGGGGTCTCGTTGCGCAGTGGGCTATTTGTGTAATGGAAAAAATGCCCACTCAGGAAGATTAGGGAATTGTGTTCATCTGGTACATAACACCCGAGTGTGGCGTATTAGGAACGGTATACAACAATGAGAGAGTGACCACATATCTACATAATTCTTGATAACTATTGGGATATCCACATTTTGCACATTAACCATCCCATATCTAAATTTTGGAACATTAAGAACTGTATGTCTACAGTTCGGGCATTAAACACGTTACACACGTGTCATTTTATGTATTCATTCCATATCCTATCCACTTTCACATAATAATTCCATATCCGTATTTGGACCTTTGGCAAGTCGGCTGGTGGTGAATGGTCCCCAGTGGCTCGAACGGTTCTGCGTCCGATGACCGGTCATTGGCGACCAGGCATGACAGCCTCGTTATTTGTTCTTTTCCAACCAAAAAACACCAGTATCTGACCCCGACGTCATTGTCGCCGGAACGTAGCGACCGCTCATGCAATGTGCGATGTACGTGTGATGACGTGTGCTTAGAGATATTTTGTTTTTCCTTGGCAAACATGATCTTGTGTGTTTTCTTTTTTTCCGGGCATCAAAGCCCCAACAATGGTGTGCTCTCATGGAGAAAAAGAAGTTGTGTATTGGCTCCAGCAACCGTTGTTAAAGGTCGTAGGATGTTGGTCATGCATGATGCAGACCTCATGGACATGGAATTTACTATACAAATGGAAAGAAATGCCTAACTTCATTTGGAGTTAAGTGTAGTAGATTCTTTGTTAATAATATGTAAGCGTCAAATACGGGTATTATGTGCAAACCAAGAAATGTCTAAAATGGGAAACAACTTCATACAGGATAAGAAGCAAGTACAAATCGGAGGTTTTGTACAAATTTCATCACAGACTTCCACTGACAATCCACTCCCTAACCGGAGGAGGAAGGGAAGGACCCCAACTACTGATGTCACATGGTGAACACAATTGCCATGGCTGGCAGCACTTCGGGGAAAAAACATCGTTGACATCTTCAGCACAGTCTTCAAAGTCCATGTTGCTCTCCACATCATAAAACATGTCATCATCCTCGTCTACGTCTTCCCCCGTAACACTTGAACCGGCCGACGAGTCATCTTGCATTGGACATGTGGAGTAATACACCTTGGTGACATCAGCACGATTACGAAGAGGAAAGGACTTGAAAATGACATTTGTAGTACACACACCAGCCAAAAACGAAAGTACACTTGGCTCCCCAAGTGTGCAATCTATCTGTCCCATGATGGCCTTGCTGTCCCTTGAACACAAGTGTTGAACTCTGCCGTAGTTGCAAAAGAACAATGTTAAAAGAGATGTAACAATGACACCTTTCTCTACAATGTATGTGTTCGACCTTTAGTTTTTGAAGATGTGATAAAATTTTCACTAGTTATTTACACGATGTACCCAAAACAGATGGATATCGGAATAGCACTTTTTTATGAAAAATGAAAGGTACATGCACTTTGAAGCACTTTAGTGACACGTCCCAAACTCCTCTAATCTGCTTGTAAAGGCATTGGAGCTTCTCCATGCCTTGGGCCACGTGCTGTCTGACCCACCCCAATAGTAACTTGTGCCCTATATCCTTCAGCCCCCCGTAAAGTAGGCCATATGTAGTCTCACCCGGGAGTTTCCAGAGCGTAAACACTGTCACCTGTACAATGTAGGGTACCATGGGCATGAAAATGAGTCATACATCATATATAGAGTGCCTGAATGCAATTACAATGAATGAATAACAAAGAATGGAATGAATGGACAGGAGTAACTTACCAGTTACATGTATGTGTCCTCATCCACCTTGTCAGGCTCGTCGTCACATGCTGCTTCAAGGTGTACTGCTTCCTGTTCTGTGGCTGCCTGTTGGTACACTTCTTCACAACTCTCCCACTCATGCTGCTGCCTCAAGTCATCGTATCTGTCCTCGTCCTCTTCTTCTTCATCTGAGTAAGGCAAGATGTACCTCTCGGGGTCATGCACCTCTTAGTCTCCTGAGTTGTAAGTTGCGTCTGCCTGTGGGTCGTAGAGAGGGTCTGCACCAGCACTGGCGGCTGCATGAGCTGCACCACATGCAAGAGGTGTAGCAGGTGCAGCAAAACCTACTGCAGCACCTGCAGCTGCTGCACCTCCTACTACAGTAGATTCCCAGCCCGTGTTGAACCCCAGCAGACTTGTTCCTGTGACTGCTGCTGCACCCCCAGCAGATCTTCTTGCTTCTGTCTGTGCTGCTGCCTAGCCGGTTCTAACTCCCCCTATGTCTGCTGCTGCCCGACCTGCTTCAAGTGTTGCAGCCGCCAGTGCACCACCTGGCCAGCCCCCTCTGCCTTGGCCTCCATGTCATCTCCCTCTACTCTGTGTGTCCCAGCACCTCGCCTACTGCTTGTGGTAGAGGCACGAGCCCCCCCAAAACCCACTGCTGCTGCACCGTCCCCTGTTGATGTGGCAGGAAAGTGTCCAGCCGCAGTCTCTGTGAAAATGGCCTCATCCGTACGCTCCAGCAACCGCAACAGCACCATTGCCACTGTAACTGTGGCTCCTCCAACTGCCGGTGGATTTGGGCACTTGGACTTTCTGTGCCCACGCACCCCACATTGCGTACATATGTAGTTCTTCTTCCTACGGTCCTCCCGCTCCCACCTTGCACTCTTGGGGCGGCCAGAGCCACGCTTGGGTCTGGGCTGCCTCCACACCTTGTCCTCTGGGTTTTTGAGGTGGATTGGGTTGATGCGGGGCATGGGGTTGTTCTACGCACGATGGTACGCCATGCGAGTGTGATGCACGTCCACCAACGACTCAGGATTTTCCCCTATCCAATCATAAACGCACACACATCCACGCAGGGCTGCACCCACTCTTTCCACCCTCCGCATGTGTACATCCTTTGTTGCACGTTCACTTGGCATTGACGGTTTCTCAGGCCTCTTACGGTGGCCGAGTGCGGGTCCTTCTCTTCCACCTCATAGTTTGCGTTGCTGACGGACAGGTGGAGCATCCTCTTTCTTGGAGTTGGGGCAAACTTCCCCTTCACCTTCTTGGTCAGCTCGCGATGATGTGCAAGTAAACGCTGGACCCATGTGTACAGTGTGACAAAGCAGTAGAAGGGAAAAGGCTTGTGAACCTGAATGATGCGGGCGTTCAACGACTCCATGTCATTGGAAGTCGTATACCTGCTACGTCCAAGAGGACAATAGAGCCTGCTCCACTGCTCCTTTGGGATCCTGCATTGCCCATCTTGGCTACGGCGTTCAACAAGCCTCTGTTGCGGTTGTTGATGATGACGGTGCCCTCCTGCGCAGCTGTAGGATACGCCAAAGACTGGTGGAAGCAGAACCACTTTCACCTGTCTTCATTTTTGCCACTCACCATGGCCCAAGCCATGGGTACCAGGTTGTCATGTGCATAAAAAAAATTGGTAGATAAGCAAAACTTGCTTATGCCCGTTCTTCAAGTGTATGCCATCCATGGTCAACAGCCGTCAGCAGTGTTGGAAGCCTAGGATGGCAGCGCTGGGCGCGACAAACGCACGATGAAAAGCACCGTCTTCAGAGGCCTCGGCAACGGCATGTGGGCTGGGATCCACAGGCATGAGCTGCAAAGGAAAAAAAACCGAACCAGTCAGTTGGACTCCAACAAGCAAAAGCAATGAAAGCAGAGTAAGAAAGCAAGCACACCATACCTCCTAGTAGTAGACTGGAGACAGACTCCAAGCCTTGTCCTTCGGCCCCATAAAACACTCCTGCATCTTTGACTTGGCACAGTACAGAGTGTTCTTGTCAACCTCCTTGCAGGTGCTTTTCTTCACGATGGCCTCAAGAACCTTGACGTTTACCATTGGGTTACGATTTAGCGTTGAGGCAATGTGACGACTAACCCATTGTACCGTCTTTGCTTGGATCACCATGTCCGGTTCAAGGAACGCAATGGTGACCGTCCACAAACTTCCCCACGACATCATTTCCATGTCGTGCGGTGACATGGGCCTTCAATAGCCACGGACAGTTCTTCTCCTTCCACTGCCCACAGCGTGTCTCAAAACGTGTCTTTTTGCTCTGAAGCCACCGCACAGTCATGCGGTTGGCTATGGAGTAGTCTTCAACAGCAGCCTTTGCGTCCTCCATCATCGGGTATTCTATTCCGGGTGGGAAAACATCTGTCGTCTTGCACCTTTTTCGACGCCGAGTCATCCGGTTTGTCATCCGAGACTGCACAGGAATAAGCAAGAAATGCAAGTTCAAATACAAAAATGAACCACGGAGCAGGCATGACAAAGTGAAGCAACAGAAGCCATAAATTACCATGGCCATGAATGCCACGACTGAGACAAAGGGTGTTGTTTGCAACCTGTTCAGGGGAGATAATGAGGAAATTTGGTTTTTGTTCGTGCTCCAAGTCCTCGTCATTCACTTGGACTTGGGGAGGGGAAGCTAGACCTGGCTGGTCGTGTGACACTCCGGCAGTACGACGTGATGGTGTGACGGGTGGTGGGTCCTGGGACTTATGTCTATGGCTGGTAGCCCAGCTAAGTTGTGCAGCCATCTTTGGAAAAAATGGATAATCACGTAATGAAATGAAAAACTAAATACTCAATGTTCCCACTCTCAACAGGTGCAGATGCGTCCCCCATTACTGAGGTCTCTCAAACGACGGGAGACAGGTGCGCTCGCTCTCTCTATGAATGGCATCAAAGAGATACAGAGACTAACCAGGACAACAGGGTACACACTATGTTTTATGGAGCAACCACCAATAGGCATCATTGGTGCAAACTGGATCACATGGCACGAGGCACTTCTCTCGTCAGTTTGATGCTAGCTATGCAGGTTGGACAGTGACGTCCTTGGATTACACGAAACATTGGCAGCATGCAAATCAATGGGTCGATGTCAAGCATGACCTGGGGCAATGCCAGGATTGGTCGCGATGAGTCGAAACTGCCAGCGAGGCTAATGCCAGACTGGCATGAGAAAAGATGTCAACTCCAGAATGTAAGGTTGTGTTTGGGAAATGCCAAAATACAGACCGACGTTTGCACATTTGTGGAGCGATTGACCGACAAGATGTAAGATAAGGGGTAATATTCAACGGTGTTATACTTCTTGGCATGTCATTAGACAGTCACGTGGAATCAATTTTCTTATATCTTTGTAAGTGCAGGATGTTTACAAACACTGGTCCAAGGTGACGACACCAACCATTGCTTCCTTCCAATGTATGGTCGAAAATTAGTTCCGTACCCTAAATAATTAACGCTATATCCACAGTTTATAAAATTAAAAGTATGATGGATATGTTGTACATTTTCTACCATGCATGGATTTCTTGTGCGTAAAATCGGAGGTGCTAGATCTAGCATACTTATAATTTAACTTACTGGATGTAGAATGGTAAAGATTCAAGTTACGAATATCTCAGGCTTATGTTGATGCTTGCACGGATACATCAGCTATAACATCCATACCTCAAGGTTAAGATACTATAATGTTTTATCCATACCCGAACACAAATATTTTTCACGCGAAGCCAAAAACGACCCTGCTACGCCATACCGACAACAAGTACGCATCATTGTTTTGTACTTGTGATGAAACAATTGCAGCCACATCCAGCAACACACTCGTCATGTCACACGACAGCGCCTTACTGACTCTGTCAAGCGACAACTGTTGTTGGAGGTCACCAACGAACCGGTTCGCACAGCTTTCCGTCTGAGTTCCCAATTTTTTTATGCTATGTTTCATTGTCCTCCATTCGGACATTAGGTCCTTGCGATGGATCGACCCCTATCCTCGACGGACATGGACCCCATGGACCTCGACCATCCACTAACTCCGATGAGCGGCTGGGGCGCGGGGATCTGTTCTACCAAGATCTGTTCTACCAAGTGTACATGAAGTCAAAAGTGTAAAGATAGTGCATGTCGAGACTAAAGACCTCGTGAGTTATAAAAGACAATTACCCCTTGCTCCAAAAGTGAAAAACGTCCACCACACATTTAAGGATATTCTTGTCGCATACCCACTGTTGTCGCAACCAATTGACACTATACCAAATTTACGCAACAAAAAAAAAAAAGAATGCAGAGGCCACTTTGTCAGAAAAATGACTATAATGTCCACCAAATGCATATAAGACTTATGAGGGTCAATGTTAAAAACTAATGATCCGGATGTCCACTGCAGGAAAGTGAGTACTGAATAAAACTAAAATACTCCACATACTCACTCACCATACATGCCAACGTAACACGTCAGCATTGAAACATGCCCCCATTGTTGGCTCGCGCTGCAAGGACAGCGTGGCAGGTGACTGTGCGAATAGACCACACATTGACTCGCTTCCTCTCTTACCTGGCGAGATTCTGATTGTGGCCACCCATTGGTCCAGTGCATACGTGAATCTTTCAACTGTCCAACGGTCGAGCGCCGCACATTTGCCTCTTGCGATGACCAAAGACCTCGTGCAAATGTCGTCTGCAGGCAAAGCTTGCGATGTAAACTGTGGAGATCATTGTTGAACCCTCATGTCCTTTGTTCAACAAGTCACCGCAGTCAAACCTAAAGACCGCTCACGTTTGTGGACAAACCATCGTATAGGAGAGAGAGGGCACGCCATCTCTATCGTCGACTCCACATTGAATCCGGCGCCTGGTGTCCCTCGCCACATACTGCCACATAGACGAGACAGAAAACCATGTCAAACCGACCGGTTGTAGGTTGTTCACCATATAAAGGTCATGGTTTGCATGGGCCTCGTTTCCGCTGGTGGGGCCCGAGCGACACATGAAATGTGGATGTGGACATCCATTATCTCGCCGTATGTACTGCTTTTGCAGCTCATGAGCATGGCTACCGACGGCGACAGGACTGAGGTTCCAAATGGCCCTCGCCAATGGGACCATGTCAGAGTGTGAGGTGGAGAGGAATCATTGAGGTAATCAACCATGTTACATCCACGGGAAGTTGCAGCTGCATGGGCTGCCATGAAGGCGGACTTCGACAATTGGGTAACACAGAATGGGATGTCATCATGGACATCCACACTCCTCAACCAGAGACCATGGTTTGCATCATGGGCAGGCGTATGCCCTCTCCGCATCCGCCTAACACTCGTGATCCGTGTGAGCCCTGGATGTATACACAGCCTCCCAACCCTTAGTGTTGGAAGAAGTGGGCATATGAAATATTTATCTCTGGAGTCATGTATGATGTGTCCACAAAATCCCAATCTGTGTTGACACCCATGTGGTTAAGCGTACACTTCATTCCTCAAATGATGTATGATGTGTCCAATATATAAATTGATGCCTCATGTTGGAAAAACTGGGTACATGTAAAATCCATTTCTCCATTTATTTCCAATGTGTCCTCTACTACTTATATGAACTTGTCTATGTGCCATGTGCGGCCTTTACTGAACATCATGATGTTTGTCTCTGGAATGGCAACACATACAATGTCTACACACACACACACACACACACACACACACACACACACACACACACACACACACACACACACACACACACACACACACACGCACGCACGCACATACACACACACACACTTTGGAATGTAAGACGTGCTTCCAGAGAGTAGATTCGAGTGTGCTCACTAGGATGGATGTTGAATGTCACTGCCAGCATGTTCATAGCGAGCTACTATCTACGTGAAGTCACTATAGTTCATGAAGGCTTTAATTCAACTTCCATTACACTTTAGTCTACTGTCTGATGTCAGATTGTCATAGCATTCATAACACAATAGACAAGAATTTATTACTAATGTTTATACGATCAGGATCTCAGAAATGAAGAAGGAAGCACAATGAAAACAAGAGGAGTACATGTTGAAACCAACATTGATTTTATCAAGTCCAATAAAGCAGAGGTGCTAGGTCACATGTACTAATCCACACTTGAACGTACACTGGTAGGCCGCGCACAAAACATTTGACATCACAAGCTGGAAACTCGACCTCTTCAGTGAACTCCTGACAAGAATCATGCAACACTTCTCGAAAGGGGGATGCACACAACCCCATGCATGATTTGGCCACTTGAAATCTGGCCTCTCCCCTCTCTCTTTCTCCTTGGTTGAGAGAGGCCATCTTGTAACAGATGACCTCTCCATCCTTCGTCGCACCACCCGTGTCATGGGCCACGTGTGATCTGACCCTCTGCCGGTGCAATTTAATACTTGGACCCCTCTTTACCACGGTCTTCAGCAAGACATGGACCTCCACAAAAAAACAAGAACATGACAAAGAATGGTTGAGGGAACAGAAGTCAAAACTTATGCAAAAATAGACAAGTGTACAGTGCATGCACCAACACATTACCTATAGTCAGACAAAACAGCCTCTTCGCATCGGCTTGCATCCAAGTGGTTCCTCATCCTCGGAGGTGCCCGAGGAGGAGGAATTGTCTGCATACTCCCACTCCTCAGTTTCAGTAGTCACGTAGTCAGAGGCTTCGTCCTCCTCTGACCAGTCCAAGGAGGACGAAGTATCATTTTTTGTGTTTTGTCCTGCTGCCTTGAGATTCCCAGGGTCATCTACCTAAGAGCGGAGTACAGGGTCTGTTGCGTCGCATGCACTGGCAGGTTCTGCGTCTGCTTCATCATGTGCATCATCAGTTTTCAATGCTACACCGCCCACTGCACTTGTTCCTGCTGCGTTCTGACCTGCTGCAACACTTCGTTATGTTGCTGCTGCTACTGCATCGTCCCCCTCTGTCACAAGCTCAACTTCAGTTACAACACCCAAGTCAGCTCCTGTGACACGGTCCTCACTTGATTTTCCGGTACCTCGTCCTCCATCACCGCGGACCCCGCGTCCTGCAGCAAGCTATCTTGCATGAGCTACTACAATATTGGCTAGTGAGAGGGCTGCTGGATTGGTGCACCACCTTGACCCATGACCAGCCAGCCTGTAGTGGCTGCAGATGCGGTCCCTCTTGCAATGCTCATATCTTTCCTTGCACTTGGTCTTTGGCCTGCCAGCACCTCGGTTTTTTCCTCGGGGGCCCCACCCTTTCTTTACGTACTGCACCTCGCGCAGATTGACCCTGGGCATTGGGTGGTGGTATGTCCGCTTCCATGCCATCTTTGTCAAGTGTATGTCCACATACATGTCCATGTTGACTCCCGAATCGAGGAGAAGGCTGACCTCGTGGGTGGCCGAGTGGCCGCAGCTGCACTTCTTCGCGTTGCAGTCCACCTCTTGCTCTGAGATGCTCTTTGAGCTCAAAACAGTCCCACAGAGTGGTCTTGTCAGGATGATTTCATACTCCCATATGTGCTGTGTGTAGTTTTTCATCTTCTCATCGGGGAGCGGGACAAGCGGAGTCTCGCAGTCATGCATAAGAATCCGCCCTTCTGCAAACAACTTTTGCACCTACACATACAGCTGCGCAAAGCAGTGGAAGGGGTATAGATGGAAGAGGTCCATGATGCGGTCGTTCAGCAACTCGGACGTGTTGCTGGTCGGGTGTCCGCCACGTTCCATGGGTATGTAGACCCTACTCCACCTGTCCAGTGGGATACCGGGTTCTCCTCCATTGCCAAAAATGTACTCAAGGCCTTGCTTGGATGCCGGTGATCGCTCGTCCTTAGTGGGCTTGAACTCCCTGGCGGTGAAGGCGTGTGCGAGGGTCTAAAAGAGGTCCACTGCTATCCGACCCGCTTTAGACTTCATGTTCTTGCGGATGTGTTGAGCACAGAAAGTGTACGTTGCACTTGGCATCTCATGGGCCATAGCAACGAGGAGCCCTCCATCATGGTCGAAGACGATGGCTGCTCCACGCTCTCGTGCCGTAGGATACGCCTCCGATAGCCACTGCACGAACCACGTCGGGTTCTCCTTGTATTCATGACCACACAACGCCCACGCCATGGGCACAGAGTGGTTTTTGGCATCCCAATACCGGGCAATGAGCAGCACCTGCTTGAAACCATTCTTAAAAAAAGTGGCTTCCATGGTTATCAGGTAACGAACATTGTTCCACCCCTCATGACAGGCTTTAGGTGCGATGAGGTTTCAGAGGAAGAGGGCATTCTTGTCCTGCTCAGAGCACGCCACTGTCCGTGGATCTACCCTCTTCAACTGCAAGGCATACAATGCTCATGCAGGCTTGTTCATATAACAGTCTTTAACCTCAAGGGAAAAAAAGGGTGCAAAACACGACAAGAAAGCAGGTGCACTAACCTCTTTGATATAGGCGGAGAAGAGAGATGAGGAGAGCGTCTTCTCACCCATCAACTTCTCCATGGCCGCATTCTTTTCTCCGTGCACGACCGGTTAGTGGACCTTCTCGTCAGTCCCTGCCTCAACAAGATGCTACATCGCCTTCGTTTTGGTGGACGACTCCTTTTTTATCGGCTGCTCGATGTGGCACAGGACCCATGCAGCACAGCGTTCCTGATTGCCCTTCTTGGTGGTGGGGGTGCATTTGTGGCTGTCAACATACTTGACCACGGTGATGTTGCCGTGTTTGCGCTGGTAACGTGTCTTCAGTAGCCACGCACAACCCTCGGTCTTCCACAAACTGCAGCGTACCTCAAGTCGGGTGGGCTCACTACGGACCCAGGAGAGCGGCATGTTACGGTCGACTGTGAAATCTTGGACAGCTCCCTGACAGGCCTCCATGTTGCGGAAGGCTCTGCCACCCGATAAATCCGGGCATCTCAAGGAACTGCCTGCGTGTGCGAGCAAAGTGAGCGGCCTACATATCTGTGCCTTTTCTGTCTGGTGGGGACGGTGGAATTTCCTCATCAGACGACCCTGCACAAAAGATACGTAGAAGCGGCGAAATCGGAGGGACATGATGACTACACATGAACAATGGTTGGACAGTCACAACCCTTGCGGACGACGAGAGAGGACTCGCATATTGCATGGCGGTTGGCAACCTACTATGACGACAACCGCCACAAACCATGCAAGAGGGAAGAATGAATTCGGATGGAACTAAATAACATTAATCTTACCATGCTCCTGAATCCGGTAAACAAGAAGAGGAGGCACTTCCGCGTCGAGCTAGCGATGTTGACAGCATGTGGCCTGTCCTTAAAATATCCGCCAGGTGGTGCCGCTTGCATGTGGAGGACAGTTGCCAATGCCCACCTGGCAACCTATCGCGTGATCGAGATATGGGGGGGTAAGACTCCGTTCGGGCGTTGTCGAGGTTCACGGACGAAATTTCTGCTTCATGCTCAGAAACAAGGCCATCTTACGACAGTTTCAGTATAAGAGTGATGTCATCTTAACCTGGGTCGTGTCAATTTCAACCCCCTTGTTCAAAGGGTCTAAGAAAGTTGGGATGAAGTAAACATTGATGCACATAGCTGGTCTGTCGGAAGTCGTACTTCACGTCAAGTCACTCCAAAGGCACATGAGTCGGGGTTCATTTCATGGGTTGTCAAATTGATGACAATAACCAGTGAAACGTACAATTTGATACTCCAGATACCCACTTTTTTCAAAAAATTGTTCCGTGACCGTGTAGCATGTATTAGTTTGCAATAGTGGGCGCGACACACATAATTTCAGGCACTTCGGAAAAATTGGCTACATGACGCATCTTTTGTGTAAAGTGAGTATCGTGTCCAATTCTGCGGAATTTGGCCAGGAGAAATTTTGGAGGCCCAAACAGTGTGTATAACGGAATTAGGCCGCACATTTAAACAACATAATTGCATGATTAAATATGTGAGCGCTCAACGACACCAATCCAAGACCCAAACCTATGCAAACGTTTATAAAGATGACATCACCGTTCCAGAATAAACCATACATGATTCAAACATTGCAAATCAATAATGAAAACTATACACGACATACCCTCTGCTTTTTAAAAGGAACGACATTCCCATACCTTGTTGATATTTTTCAACGTCCAGGCACGCCAAGAGCAGACCAATTACTCATGGGTATCCTATCCCATTCTTTTTGTGAGCTAGATATGCCGTGAAAAAAATTCCACTCGTGGGCATTCTAGTCTAATAGTGCACACGGTAGGGGTATCCAAGAAATCAATATTTTAGTACACCATATCCACTTGTATAAAGTTTCCAGACCATGTTGTAACACAATGTATATTTAACACAATCGTAAAAATGAAGGTCAAGACAACCTGTCACAATCACTACGTGATTTTTCCAGGCTGGTTGACCTGTTCTGCGTTCAAAAGAAGGAGGTCAAGTCAAACCTGATGTAAACACGTTACTACAAGTTTAACCTTTTCCATAATGAACATCCCAAAAAAATGAACTTTTGGCAGCGCGTTATGCACTATGGTAATTATAAATTCATAAAGGACACAACGGTGTAGTTTGGAGTTTCGCGACGAGTCGTGACGGAACAAGCAAGGAAGATTACCCCTGATGAGGAAGGATATCTGATATTCATTTGGATGTTTCCACTTAACATTCATGAGCTCTCTATCACCTCTCGACGTTAAGTCCTAACGCCTATGTTACATTGGCATCAGAGCCAAGTCTATTGGTGACCTCATCGTTCATCCTCTCCTCTCCATGCATGTGGCTAGATTGCGATAGAGGAACTCCACCATTGAACAACAACCCACCTCACAGAGTTACTCACAGAACACAGTCCCTGGAGACTCCACCCACTTCCACTCATGCTCACTACTTCTAAATCCTTAAGTATTTATTTCTCCCTCTCTCTCTCTCTCTCTCTCTCTCTCTCTCTCTCTCTC
>SZWC01035581.1:6374-16862 GCA_023375785.1 Penium margaritaceum | reverse complement strand
GCTGCTCGTGGTGTTGCTGCTGCTGCTGCTGCTGCTGCCACCACCACTGCCGCTGCTGCTGCTACTGATGCTGCTGCTGCTGCTGCTCCAGCTGCTGCTCCTGCTGCTGCTGCTGCTGCTGCTGCTGCTGCTGCTGCTGCTGCTGCTGCTGCTCCTGCAGATGCTGCTGCTGCTGCTGCTGCTGCTGCTGCTGCTGCTGCTGCTGCTCCTGCAGATGCTGCTGCTGCTGCTGCTGCTGCTGCTGCTGCTGCTGTTTCTGCTGCCGCTTTTGTACGGACGCTGCAGGCTGCAGGCAGCGTGTGGCCACTTGTACCCTTTCCTAGTTCAAGAAAAAACCGCCTAGCTCAGCATTACTCTTCGACGCCTCCACCTGCGTGAGGGCGCATCCCCAAAGCAGACGATGCGGATTGCACGTCAGCATGCCTCCAGCAGCTTGAAGGTGAACGAACTGCCACGTTTGTAGAAAACCGACGACCATTTGTTCTGCCCTGCACCCGACATCGCCTTGCGCACTTCGATTTTACGTTAAAGATTTCTTCAAACTTTGTTTTGGCGGGCAAGTTTCCTCAAAATTCCTCCAGAAAAATGCTCATGGGTTAGGGCTCAGGACCTACTCCAAATATATGATTCGAATGTACGTGAGCGCTCATTTCAAAAGCGAGAACCGGATTGCAACCTATGCATTGACGCATGACTAGGCACAAACTTCAAGAGAGTTTTTCGCTCATCTGTGAACACACTTCAGACACCAATTTCATCTTCCATGATCATCATCCACTTTTTCACTGGTGGCAGACACTTCAAGCAATAACGTTCCAAGAAAAATGGACATACAGATGTCAAATCTCACTCAAGGAGAAAAAGGGCCTCAGAAATCCAACCACTCTACTAGCAAACTCAATCACTAAATTGTTTGAAGAACAACTCAACCTACACCTACTACGACCACCACAACAAAGACAAAAAGGCCACTGACATTATGTTTCACCAACTCACTCAAAATCCAAACATCTGTAACGTTGATAAGAAATCAAACCCTCCTTATCTGGCAATCCACCCAACGCTGACAAAAAACTGGCACAACAAAACTAATATTTCGGGGGGACGGGTACTTCAGGGCTCAGTGTGAAAACTAGTTCTGATCCCCCAAGCCATAGGGTCACGACCCGTGGCAAAGGTACCCTTAGGGGTGAGGGTTGGTGGGTGTGACTCCCACATAATCCACAAAGGAT
Organism: Penium margaritaceum; assembly: GCA_023375785.1. Taxonomy (NCBI): domain Eukaryota; kingdom Viridiplantae; phylum Streptophyta; class Zygnematophyceae; order Desmidiales; family Peniaceae; genus Penium; species Penium margaritaceum. The sequence continues at coordinate 15,630 of SZWC01035581.1, read as the reverse complement.
TTTTTCCATCGTGGGTACCTAAACTGGTGTGCTCTGTCACATAAGGCAGTCTTTTTACTGAAAGCTTTCGCAAGAGGGGTTCTCCCAGAAGCCCAAGGGTGCAGCATAAGTTCCCTCACCTCTAAGGCTGTCTAAGCCACACAAAAGAAACGCATGACTAGGCGAGACAAAGTCATCCGCGAAAACTGGAACCCCATTCTGCCAAAAGGGGTGGCAAAGGTGGAAGAACAATAAAATGTGAGATGCCGATAAATGATGATTTTGTGACAATTTTTATAAATGCGGTATAGCTCCAATGGTCTAGGAAATTTCCATCAAGAACAAAAAAACAACTTAAATCATTCAGAATGTCTGCAATTTACACATTTAGAAAAACATCTAGTGAATATCTTCAACACATGGACAGAAATCATGATAAAAGTCCAATTTCTCCTCTTGCCTCTTGGATGCTAAATCTTGATAGCGGTGTAGGAGCTCATGCTTGTGCAACTCGCAAGCAATAATTCACCCACAAAAATGACGCTCCGAATTCTTTGAGCGAGGCTTGTTTGGGGACTATTATAAGCCCCCATTCAACTCAATTAACTTCATCCCGAAATAATCATAAAAACATTTATGAAGAGGTTAGCAACTTTATCTCAAACAACTCAATGAAGCATGTAATTCAGTCCCACCTTCTTACATCAATGTGCTGCCTGTTAGGGTACAAAATATGTATTTCTATTTTATAAGAAACCAAAAAAAAATTGGCTTAAGATGCATTCCACACCTTTTCTTGTGAAGTAGAAAATACATGGAAAATTCTTCTATGCCATAAGTTATGGAAGATGATTCTTCTCTGTAAGAAGAATGAGAATTCTATACCAAAAACAAGGTGCAATATAAAAATGGAATTTCTACCATTTCATCTATCTTTCAAAGGGTGCTGAGAGGACACCTCAATAAAAATTTATCTGTATGCATTTGGGTTCATAATATCCAAATCAATCCAAAAACATAGATGTCAACATGCACAAGGATTAAATGCAACCTTGAAGGAGCATTCTTTTTAATTTTTAAATTAAGAAATAGCATCTATATAATAAATATGGTCTTTGCCGTCTTCATACCTTTTCATTAATCATAATCTTACATACATAAAGCATGAGTTATGAACTCTAAAACTTCACATTCATGCAATTGATTTTTTTCTACGTATAATCTAAACATCTTAAGCATTTCCCTTATGTAACAAAATGGGTGAATTGAAATAATCTTCTTGTTCAGATGAAAACAATAGTGAAGTTATGATGATGACAACACGTAGATATCCTATGGTGTGAAAATGATTCATTCGTTTGATGATGATAACAAATTTCTTCCCCAGAAAACAGTTTAGAAAAAATCACAACATTTCAATGAAAACACATGAATTTTTTTAAGAACCACGCATTCCATGACCTTTATACCAACCAAANAATTTGATACATTTCATTGAATGAATTTGAACCATAATCCCACACTAACCGGTGTTTACACCTCTAATCTTCTTTATGCCATTTCTCGCACATATTTGACACAATACTCACTTGACACAAGAGAAAGGTTCAAGACACACTTTTCTTGATGCAACATACATCATGTATACCGCACCTTATATTGGAAACAAAAACATGCTACTCTATTTCAGAGTAATCATTTTGATGACAAAGGGGATTCAAAGCATGACTTTTACGTTTCATTTTTTAACATGATACTTTGTTTAATCCTGTGTTCATTGTTCCCTAATGTGACACATTTTGTATGAATTCTATTTTTACAAACAAGCAGTCGCGTGTTTGGTACGTAAAAAACGCAGCATATCATTTTCCTCCGCTTAAGAATCCTTAAGTTGAGAGTCAGACTGTGGCACCTCGTCTTTTTTCTACATCACAATGACACAACTGTGGATGTCCAAGGTCACATTATTTGATCAATGGAAACGCGAACAAGAAAAACATCCCTTAAATGGTTGTATCAATACTCTGCATATTGATTTGTTTTAGGATCATTTTTCTTGTTGGTTACGTTAATGCACAAAAAACATCTCTTCATTATGATTTGCTATCTTCAATTTGCTATAGTGCAAAAAACAAAATAGCGACGTTGGATGAGTAATATGTCTGCAAAAACAATTCAGCTTAACTTGACTCAAAGTCTATATTTGCATTGTAAGCATGAAAGCTGAGTCAATGTCAACATCGGTTTTTTGCCTATTGCCCTTGTTGACAACGTGAACATGAAAAGGTACCCCCAAAAAAAGGCAATCAATGGATTAGACCTTGTCTGGTTCACATCCAAAGAGTCCTCGTTGGCATTTGCATGCACCGAATACACAAAGAGGGAGTCATTGGTCTGATTTGCTGCCACTAGTCACCCTATGGAAGTCCAAGCAACACACGTCAATACCAGCATTCAGCCCTTGTCCAGGCTGTAAAAGGTATCGCCGCTTATGTTTTATCAACCTTCCTACTTCATACTTATAAAAGTGACAATACTTGTTTTTCCTTGTTTAAAGACCCTTAAAAACACGAAAAGTTGTAAAAAAAGAAAGAAAGTGACACATAGAGAGAGAAAGAATGAAGAGAGAGAGAGAGAGAGAGAGAGAGAGGGAGAGAGAGAGAGAGATAGAGAGAGAGAGACAAAGAGAGAGATAAGAGGAAGAGTGAGGGATAGAGATACACGTGAAGGTAGACAAGCAAGAAATGTACAAAACCTAATCGAGAGCACGCACATCAATTTTAGCTATCAATGTACGCTTTTCAATGTGAGGAAGGGTATCACCATACAGAACCTAATTTGTGTTTGAGGGAGAGATTAAGGTATTCTTGTCATGTTGTCACGCGTACTTTGGTGGTGTCATGGTGAAAATACAGACAATTCTATTGTTCCACATACAATTTCTTACACAATGGACATCCGGAGTATCATGTTTTGACGATGACCCTTAAAATTGTTTGTTTATTTTGGTGGTGGTGCTTTTCATTTTCGAATCAAAGTCCCCCCCCAATGCCCTTTGGGCTAAAACTTGGTATGGTGTACATTTTTTGTGACAACAATGAGTATGCAGCAAAACTACGCATAACGTTCACTCGTGAAGGAATGTTTTCGAGCAATTTCTTAAAAAATCATTACATTGTGTATTGTAGTGTGGAAAACCACATTCCTTATTTCAAACTGAGCATGCAATTTCTCTTAAGTATAGGAAAAGGATAAAACCAATAAAACCCTTGAAAAATCTCCCCTTACTACGTCTTTTGTGCATTCTTTGTAAGGATGTCATTTTCTCTCCATCTTAATCTTTACATAACAAACCTAAACTTTTCAATAAAAAATAACACCATATACACAAACATCAAATGTGTTTTCCTTCCTCTAGGAAAGTAAGATCTCGTTATTAAACTCAGTGATGAAACAAGTATGAGAAAAATATCTCATAATTGTGTTGTACATTATTTCAATAAATGACTAATAATTGTTATAATGCGATGATGTGAGTTCTTGATTGCATTAAAAATAGGAAATTAATACCATTACTTAAGATATCTTAACATTCATTTCATAACCCTTCACGCTTTGATAAATACCATTCAAGGTTCATTAAGGCAGAAGAAATTGCTTGATGCATAAGGCATGTTGATGCTTACAAAACAAACCTTCTTTTAAACTTCAACATAAGTGTTTGTACCTCCATCATTGTGCTCTTTTGGATGAAGCTGAAGACAGGTTTTGTTGCATTGCTACCATCACAAAATGATATTCATTACCATCAATTTGTTGAATTCCATTCCATAAAAAGAATCAATGTACAAGGACCTTGCCGTGAAAAATGATTCGTCATGTATGCTTAAGATGAACCTGTAGACTTTGACTCCATGACCTTCATAAAAATGTTTCTTTCATGGAAATTTTGGTCCTAATGTACGAAATGATGTCATAACAAGCAAAGATTTATTTGAACTATGTATGAAGGCATGACAATATTCATACTTGCTTCGTTGGCTTGAGGTTTTTTGCAAATAGAATGGATGAATAGATAAAAACACATTTACATTTTATGTTTTTCATTATTTTTGCAGCATATGTGGACTTGAAATGTTGTGTTCTAGTACTTATAATTGGACTTATATTGAAAAACGCTTGTAGCATGACATCAACTAAGTGGTACTTTCAATATTTTCTCCTTTGATGAGAATACTGAATTGAACTTGAAGCCCTTAGGTCATTAATGGTACATTTATTTTATGTTTTAGTTCTATTCATTGGCATTGTATATTTTGATAAGTTTTTGTTACATATGAGGTACAACTTCAAGGAAATAAATTGTACCAGCTAAAAACGCTTTCAATTTTAGGGATCCTCCAAGGAGGCCATTGTTACCCTAGGGAAATGTAATGTGGTTCACATTTGATATTGGAAGTGTCCGTTTTTGCAAGAATAAGGGTTCATGAGAACATTGAGAAGCAAAACGTTCACTCTTTTTGTCTAGTGCTGAAGCTTATGGACACATACATAATGTGTGAGTGTAAGAGAAAACTCTCTTGATCAAGCAATTTGATTTTTTGTTGTTCTTGTGATGCCATGTCACATTCTGATTTATTCAATAAAGAAGGTCTGTGTCACTTTGACAAGGGTCCTTGAGATGGAGGAATGCCCTTCATGCGCAAAAATGTGGTCATGAAAAGGTTGTGATGTAGGAGAAGAGTAGTGTGAAATAAAACGAGCTATCATTAGAATTTGAACTTGTGTATGCCACCGCCATAACACTACACCCCCCTTAAGGTGCGACACCCTAACGTTTTACTCTTGCAAGGTTGTGGGCAAAGGTTTTCATCATCCGTGGGAGGATCAACGTTTTTGAGTTGATTTTTCATAGCCCAACGATCATGTTCCGCTTCATACTTTGTCCACTTGATTAAGTATTGTCCTTTCCCTATGCATTGGCCATGATCAAGGAATTCCTCAACTTAACACGCGTGGTCAGCTTTCTAGATCATGGGTGGCCGAGAAACTCTTTTGCATTGAGAGAATAGCATGGTGTAACAATGTAACATAAGAGTTAATTGATGTGGAAGAAGGGGTGTATATGATTTATGTTTGATAATAGGAGCTTTCCAACAATGTAAGTGCGCATCTTCAAGATGTCTCTAAACGCCAAGGTTTAAGCTTTGGATTACTTAATCCGCAGGGTTGTACTAACGTTGAGTGAATCAAAACTATGTCAAATTTCTTAAACTCCTTCGTTTGTTGATGTTTATTCATTTTTTTCCATGGCCTTTTTAATTTTGTTAAGAGTTTGACAAGTTTCCTAATAAATTGCACATGGATCTTTATTATTCGTGTTACTCACAAGGATTTTGCTCCCATACTACAGCCCAATCGTTGCACTTGGTTCTTCTTTGTAATCAACCTTGAACATTGTTTGCCCTGTTGCAATACATTTCCCCAAATTGTATGCACACTTGATCACTAACGGCTTGAGTGTCCACTTAGTGCCCTGAAATTTGCATACTGTCCAAAGGATTGTTTCAGAGGCTTATCCATCTGTTTGTGGATGAAAATAAATTGAAAGTTCAAGTAAACTCTCATACAATTATACAAAGTCTCAAAACATTTGGCAGATGAATCACACATCTCAATCACTTGTGATTGATTGCACCCTTTGTAATCACATGATCATCTCAAGGAACATTCTTAGTGCATCTTTGGCAATTCCATCCAAAGTATTCAAAAGGAAGTGTGCCATCTTTGAAAACCTGTCCTTGACTTCAAGAATGACTAAACTCTGCTCATGTGACGAGCAAACCAGTGACACAATCCATGGAGGATTCCATAGTTTGTATGGTATTGGTAGCAAATGAGGAAGCTCAAGAGATTTGGGGCGTGCACCTTTGTGGTGCTAGCAAAGGTTGCAACGTTTGCACATTTTTGTGATGAAAACCCACATTTTTGTCTCACACATCCTACTTAACAATATTTTTGAAAGTCGTGTTACCTTCAAAATGGCCTCCTTTTTCCGTGCCATGGCATTTCTTGAGCATCATGCCTCGAAGTTCCACACTTTTGGGGACTTTGACTTCATTTTTTGGCTTTTTTTGCAAATGAAAATCCATGAAGTGGAACTTTGCCAAGTTTTGTGTCGTGTGCTCCTTGTAACCACGTGAAAAACATTCACTACATATGGGTTGGCTTTAGTGTATAGTTTATAAACCTATTTGAGATTGGTTCTATAGCTAAATGCATTTTTTAGATTAGTTTTTCCTCGCTGAAACAAAAGTCATCGTGATAGTAGGACTCATGGAACTCCATCCATAGAGTTTTTATTTGCTTGAGGTTTGGTCTTGTCCTGAGGTACTTGAAGGCTAGTGATCCGCTTGAACCACAAAACTACATAACTTTAAATAAAAGTCTGAAGTTTTAAAGGCATGAATAAAGGTGAGTACTTCTTCCTCCTAATCGTCGTCGTTGAGCCCCGGCCCATGAAGCTTTCCCTACATGTACGTGAGGCATTATTCTCCTCCTCCGTTGTCTTCTAGGATAACCGCTTCGATGGCATGATCAATGGCATTCGTGGCCATAATGTCAAGGACATATAAATTTAAGAGTTTGTGCTGATGTAAGAGCTAAACGTAAAGTTGTAAAAGCTTCTTTTTTCTTGCATCTCCAATTCCACTCATAATTTTTGTAGGTAAGATTAGAAAGAGGCGTTCAAACCAAGTAGTAATACTTCTAAAACCTTTTGTAGTAGTTATCAAGCTCAAAAAACCCTGTGCATTGTGTATTGTTAATGGATTTTGTGACTCAGCCATCGCGGATATCTTTTGTGGGTGAATAGATATCCGTCCACTATAGATGATGTGCCCAAGAAACTAGATGGAGTGTTCAATTTGAGAGCTTCTTTTAAAATTCTCATGTACGACATATTCAAGAACTTCTCGGACATGTCATCGATCTTTTCATGGGGTTCCAATCTACACATGGATGTTGTTGAGGTTCACTAGACTAAAATCATCAATGCATGTACAAAACATATTCCTCGTTGTTTCCATTGACATATCAAAGCCGTTTGGGAGTCCAAACGGAATAACCCTCAACTTGAAATGCACGTAATGGTTTCCAAAGGCAGTCTTGGAATATCTTTCATGGCACTGCAAATTTTGAGAAAGCCACTTCATAGATCCATTGCCCCAATAGTAATGGCTCCACCTAGTTGGTCAGAAAGTTAATTTGCTTTTGCTAGAGGGTAGTTGTTCTGAATGGCCATGTAATTCAATGCTCCATAATCCAAGCACATCCGCATTTGCTAGTTTTCTGTTTATCGAACACTATAGATGCATCATACAGGGAAGCAAAGTGTCAAATATACCCCTCTCTCAACATCTCCTCCACTTGTTGCTTGAGGTCTACAAGTTTGTGATCACGCATCTAGTAGGTTCCATTAACGATGCATCTATCATCTGGTTTGGGCTCAATTACATTGGTGATATTGCGTTCCGGAGGGAGTTTGATTCTTTATTCATCAAGGATCACCCTTTCTCATTCCTTCACAATGGGAGCAAGCGTCTTTGAAACATTTGCAAAATGTGATTACAAGAAGGCCACTAAGGTTGATGTGCAATGTTTGGAAACAAATTCGTTGCATGTGACTCTCAAATTGACGTGGATAAACCACACATTCGCCACTCTCCTAAAGTATCGTTTTGATATTTCATTAAAGATGGGCATTCTTGGTGGTCGTTCCATTTGCGCATTTATTTATGGGAAGTTTGGCTACACCATTGTTCGTTCATGCACAAAGGTTAGATATTTTCTCTTCGTCAAGCAACAAAACAATCTACTGCACATTGTGTTGTATGTAAACATCAGTGTTGCTTTAGACAAATTACGAATTTCACATATATATGATATCACTCCTTTGAATCACCTTGTGTTTCTATCAAGTAACAACTATAGATGGTTACTTTATACAAAGACCAAATTCAAATTTGTAAAAGTTTCTCCAATCAATGGATGCATATTTTTCATCAACGATTTGGCTAGCAAAAGCTTTGGGTTTGGACTTCAATCCAAGACATTTTCCAAATTTAAATTAATTATGTAATATTTGTTGCATATGTAATTGATTTTTTATATACAAAACTATTACTTTTACCTCCATTAAGTGAGACCGTCACAGGTTTGGTCCCATAGTCTCGTTCTTACACTCTCAACACTTCTGCACGCACAATGTCCTCATATCCCTGGTCAAATGTTTCAATCTCAAGAATAACCATATTGGGCTATCGTGGCCGTTCGAGTTAGCGATTGTTTGGCATAGGTTTTTGTGTGGGATGAGAGTTTTGATGTCTGTGTTCTCCATTAACAGTTTCAGGACTTCTCTCCACGTTTTTGCTCTTTGTGCTGCCTCCCTCCCTTCTAGTTTTGCTAAGGGAATTTTCAGTCATTATGTAAGACCTTTTTGTTGTGTACCGACCCATTTGTCACCTTTTCGCTCAACAGCTTTGACTTCCATCGGGGTCATGTTCTTCAAAATCTGCAAATGATGTAGGCTGCTCCACTATAATTAATACTTTGAGTGGAAACATTAGTATTCGTTTAACCTTGAGTTGAAATTTGTGAAGTTCATAAGTTTGGTAACGTTAATGATCTCCGAGCCACTACAGTTGATGTTTTAGATTACTATCACTCTGTAAATGTCACATTTGATGCCATTGTTATAGAAACACCAAGTGTTACGCTAGACAAAAAGGTGGTTCATAGTTGAAATCAGGACGTGAAACGTCTTGCAACAATCGCGAAATTTGATGATATTGAGAAGAGAAATACAGAGTTCATCCATTTTGAGGCTGATATGCGTGAGAATTTGGCGAGAGTTTGGTGAATACTCTATCACGCAACACGGCCATTTAGGTCATTGTAGCCTAAAGCAAAAATGCCTTTTCACGTTCAGCTTGCTAAAGGGAATGACAAGTGCCGTAGTGAACTCGCGCCGATTACAAAGTAAGCTTACTAATAACTTTCAAGTTGGATGAACGCTTCTAAGAGATGTTATACCTTGTTTTGACAATTTGGTAGCCATTGCGTGAACACCTTCAAATGCCTCCTATCGTTGGATGGCCATGCGATTTGCACACAAGCTTTAAAAGGTGCGCTCCAAAAATGAGGCTATGAGATCTAGCGTTTTCTTGCCATAATGAACTCTTGCAAAACAGAAAGTAAGGCTATGAGATTTGCACAC
>SZWC01035578.1:0-16865 GCA_023375785.1 Penium margaritaceum | reverse complement strand
GACAACGACAACGACAACGACAACGACAACGACAACGACAACGACAACGACAACGACAACGACAACAACAACAACAACAACAACAACAACAACAACAACAACAACAACAACAACAACAACAACAACATTTCTCTCATTAAATAAAATTGGAATTGTACATGGTCATATACCCGGCACGAGGCCCGTTCAGGAGTGTCCTACCTTTGGTACATCAAGCCTCCACTGAAAACCACACATGCTCGAACCACTCCAGGTTGGTGAGCTCAACCAACTGCACTCAGCCTGTAGGCCCTGATCCACACACATTGCCTGCACTCAGCCCGTAGGCCCTTAGAAAAAGACCAGCAACCTTTTATCCTGCACTCAACCCGTGGGCCCTTCTGAACAAACTCCTATCTTGAACTCAGCCCAAAGGCCCTTAGCACTCGGCTATCCTGAACTCAGCCCGAAGGCCCTTAAGCAACTCTTATCCACCTAGCCTGGTGCTTTACTCTCCTTCCACGTAGCGCACGTCCGCCAACTCCAAGTCGTCACCACGGTCGCGGAGAGCCCTCCTGGCCCATGCGTCATCTCCTGCCAGAGCTCTGTCACACGCCCACTCTGTCGCCCGACGGCGGATCTGGTGGGCCTGGACGTGCTGGAGCGCCACACCCAGTCGCTCGTTGTAATGGGCCCTCACCGGCACCGCCACTCCAGGGGTGCCCCCCACCTGTTGCAACCGCTGCTGTGTCGCCTCTATGCATGCCTTTGGCAGACTGGCCAGGCCACGCGAGAACGCCCCCAGAGTCTCCATCGCCGAAAAGCAGAATTCTTGCCTGTCGCGCTCGCCCCTTCACCGCTCATACTTACGTTCCTTCACCCCGACCGCCTCCTCGCAGGCGACTCCGTCCCTCTCCTTCGTCCGGCCCCCAAGGCTGGGCCGCTGTGGATCGGCTACCACCACATCAATCACACGGAGGTACCCTGTCGCTGGGTCGAGGCACATCATGTCGAGTCGGCCCTCCAACAGTACCTCCTCCGGCTCCACCGCCACTCCTCCCAGCCCACTCTCCCTCATCACCGCCGCAGGCTCCCGCACCACCGCATAGTGGGCTGCACAAGGTGTCCCCCCCAGTGCACACCGAAGTGTGTGTTTGGGCACGCACGGATGTATTGCCGCTCGGTCCCGATAAGAGCAGCGGGGCGTGTGGCGGAGGTGTGTCATTAGGAGCCCCAGTCCGAACCGACAGGCCACCCTCCAGTCCGGCGTCGACATGTACTCCCGATCAGTCACTGGCCGGGGATGGGTGAGGAACCAGTCTCCACTGTGGTTCCCCTACAAGAAGATGCGTCGCGTTCATCCAAGAAAATCAACTCATAGATAATAGGAGCCAACAAAAGTCGTAAAAGGAGTCATTCGATAAAAATGTACAAAAAAGGGTTTTTGAGAAAAACGTGAGTGCCATATAGATTAATGCAAAATGCAAGTTTTGGAAATTGCAACCTTTAATGTGACACATATTCATATCTATGATAGTGCATTGTTATGGGATTTGGTATCGTCCTAGAAATTCCTAGATGATGCATCATCTTCATGCAAGAACGTTCACTCATGGACAACAGGAGTGGACAATGTTCTCAAGAGGATCTCTTTCACTAAGAAATTACATAACTAAGGGTTTAAGGAGGAAAATGAGAGTGCAATACAACCAATTTTGTACGTACTATTTGCACATTGTAACACCTCATGTACTACGTCTAAACGCTGACATAAGTATAATGTGGTGGGTGTAGTTTGATCCTCGAACATTTGAAAAGATGCATGACATTCAATAGAAAGAATCTACTTACAGATGAAGGGAGCCAACAGCTATCTCAACAAGAACGCTGTCATGGAGAACTTACGTTACAAAGTCTAAGAGAAAATGTTTGTGCAAAAGAGCTAAACTCACATGCAGTTTTTGGATTTTTCTGATGGAAACCGGGCCAGCCCTCAGGGAGGTGATCAGGCTCACCAAGAGCTGCCTAGGTAGGACCAACTGTTTGTAAGAGGGAGCTGCAGGTTGCACAGACAGCAATTACGGAAGCAAATGTAGCTTTGCAGAAAACGTGAATGTCTGAATCAACTCTTGAGTGAGGAAGTACATTAGCACATCTTTCTAACAAGCTTAAGTACGCCTCATTTGGCACGTGGAGCTGGAAGAACCACTCTGTCAAAGTTCACCTCCTAGCACACTCCTAGCCTAGCCGGATGAGCGGCAGTCACACTTCCACACAAGAGAGTTACCATCCCTGCCATGTGCACAACCAATAATCTTGGTGGAGACCTTCTTTGAAGCTCTCTGAATTCCTCCTGCCGCGTTTCTACCCTGAAGGTCGCTCCAAACCTCCCTGGCCAATAATTGTGGCCGTCATTGGTGCTGGTAGTGCACGAGCCATCACTTGAACCAGACCCATCGCCACCAAACCTTGAAAACTCCATATCTCCCTCAAACGGACTCCGATTTGAGTTCCGTAAAGTGCTACATAACTAGAAAAACATCCTCTATTCACTTTTGTGACCTGATTATTTTTATCAAGCAACACACTTTGGTCAATTTTTTGGCATCCCATATCCAACATTCTCCCACTTTACGAGAATAGATCACACAAGTCCACACTGTCCCCTCAGCTACTGAAAGGGGTGTGCTGCCAGCGGCTTGATCAAGAAGTCTGCTAGCGTTGTGCTTGAAGGGCAGAACTTGATCTGCACCACCTTCTTCGTCACGAGTTCGCGGATGAAGTGATATCGCAAGTCAATGGGCTTGGTGCGGGCGTGAAACTCTGTGTTCTTAGTCACAGCAATGGCGCTCATGCTTTCACAGTAGATTGTAGTTGCTGTGGTCTGCTGCTGTCCAAGGCTTGCCAGCAGCTCACGCAGCCACACGGCTTCCTTTGCTGCTTCACTCAAGGCGATGTATTCAGCTTCGGTGGAGAAGAGGGCGACACACTCTTGCTTCTTGCTCCTCCAACTAATTGCACCTCCCCCGAGTAGAATCACGAACCCACTGGTCCACCTCCTTGTCTCCAGGTCACCTCCCCAATCTGCGTCGCTGTAGCCCATGAGGATGGGGCTGTTGTTGCCGCTGAAGTTGAGAGAAAGGCTACTTCTATTGTCGAGGTAGCGCAGCAGGTGCTTAACCGCCTCCCAATGCGACATGCCCGGATTCACGCAAAACTTGTTGAGCACTCCCACTTCTTGGCTGATGTCCAGGCGCGTGCCGGCTGCTACGTACATGAGGCTCCCAACTGCTGCTTGGTACGGCACTGCTTCCATGCCGCTGCTCTCTTGCATGCCGCGGGGAGTCTGCGTCATGCTCAGCTTCGCTCCCACTTCCTGTGGTGTCGCTGCCTTGCGCGCTCCCGCCATGTTGAAGCGCTTGACGATGTCGCACACGTACGTGCTCTGTGACAGCTCCAAAGTCTGCTGCTGCCGGTCGCGCTTGACCTAAAGGCCAAGGTAGAAACAAAGCTCTCCCATGTCCTTCATGTCAAACCTGGCAGCAAGGGACTGCTTCAGATCGTCCAAAAGAGACTTGGAGTCAGATGCAATGAGCAGATCATCAACATAGAGCAAGATGATGACCTGGCTTGCCTCTTGCGTGCGCCCATAGACTGCATCGTCAGCTTCACTATGCACAAAGCCAAGGCCAGCTAGCTGCTTATCCATCTTGTGGTACCAGGCTTGTGGGGCTTTCTTCAGGCCGTAGAGGGCCTTCACAAGCTTGCACACCAAATCCTCCTTTCCCTCCACCACATACCCCTCCGGCTGCTCCATGTACACATCCTCTTTGAAGTCACCATTCAGAAAAGCTCACGTCACATCGATTTGGTGCACCTCCCAGTCCATAGCAACAGCAAGAGCGAGGATCGCTCGGATGGATGGGAACTTTGCGACAGGTGCAAATGCCTCAGTGTAATCCACACGCTTAGTCTGTGCATACCCCTTTGCAACCAACCGTGCTTTGTACCTGAGCACCTTACCATCCGCACCACGCTTGCGCCTAAAAATCCACCAACACCCGATCATCCAGCTGCCACATGGAGCTTCCTCGAGGGTCCAGGTGCCATTCTTCATGAGCACACCATACTCCTCGTCTGCTGCAGCAGGCCAATTTGCCTCCTCGGTGCTGCACATGGCTTCAGCAAAAGTGGTTGGATTATCGATGACTGTGAGAAAGAGAAGCTCGAGGTCAGACGACTCCGTTGGTGGAGGAACGGTGCACAAGTTCACCAGCTCCTCCAGCGGTCTCTGTTTGCTTGCGAGGTGCTCGGATCACCTAAGCGGCTCCCCACTGTCTTTGTACCTTTGTTGATGCATGCGGATCGTCATGGCAGCTGCTGTATGTTGCTTTGTTGCTCCGCCTCATCAGATTTGGCTGCTGGTTCCTTTCCCTTCTCAGCTCCCTCCACCTCATTGTTGATACCGCTGTCACCGCAATCTTCCGCACCTCCCTCTTCCACTACCGGTTCTTCCCCCACTTGAGGTACATGTGCGAGAGCAAGTGGAACTGACGAAATAGGGCTCCAAGTCCAGCTCTTCAAGTTCTCTTGAAAGACAACGTCACGACTGTGGATGATCTTGCGAGCAGCAAGGTTGTAGAGGCAGTATCCCATGGTGTCATAGCCGAGGAAGGCGGCCTTTACCGACTTTGCGTCCAGCTTGTTACGACTGCCGGTAGGCATGTGCACAAATGTGCCACACCCAAAATCTTTGAGGTGTGTGTCACAGTTGGCTTGCGTCCTGTCCACGCCTCCTCCGATGTCATCAGTGGCACGGCACGCGTGGGACTCCGATTTTTCAGGTACACGGTAGTGTTGACCGCTTCCTCTGAAAGGGTTTGTGGGAGCTCCCCGTCTTCGAGCAAGCTGCAAACACGCTCCATGAGTGTGCGGTTTGCACGTTCAGCCACGCCGTTCAGCTGCGGTGTTCTAGGTGAGGTGACCTTGTGCTTGATCCCGCGACGCTTGAGGTAAGTGTGGAAGTTGTTGGAGAGGTACTCTCCTCCACCATCAGTGTGAAGCACCTTCAACTGCATGCCACTCTCATTCTATGCAGCAGCAATCCACACCTTGAAAGCATCAAAGCACTCATCCTTTCCAGCCAAGAAGAACATCCATGTCTTCCTCGACTTGTCATCAATGAACGTGACAAAGAACAACTTGCCGGACAAGGACTGTGATGGCATGGGACCGCACAAATCAGAGTAAACAAGTAAGACAAGCTCAACCGCCCCCTTCCCTTCCACCATGAAAGGAGCGCGGGCTTGCTTTCCTTCAATGCAGCTCTCACAAGCCGATGCACCCGGCTGCTTCACCCCCTTGAGCTCCAAACCGCGGACCATTTGCTGTATGGAGATGATGGCGCCAAAGACAAGGTGACCAAGCTGGCGGTGCCAAAAGCCGATGTTGTGTTTTCCCTCTCTCACCGCCAACGCCGAGTCAGCTTCCTTCTCCAACGCCATGTAGAGGCGGTAAAGACCGTCCTCCTTGTTTTCTTTTGCAAGCACACGTCCTGCACGGGCTGAGATGGTGTAGCCACCATTCTCAAAGAAAACATACATGCCTTCGGAGATGAGAGATGATATAGATAGGAGGTTAGCTGCCAGCCCCGGAACATGGAGCACTGCCTTCACACGACGTTCCACGTGCTTACCCTCAACGGAAGCACAAGACACAATCTCACCCTCTCCAACCGTCATTTGCACATGGTTGTCCCCCATGTACACCCAACGAGGCTCTATGACGGTGTAGACGACAAACCACTCCCCGCGACACGTCATGTGCCGCATGGCTTCTGAGTGGATGATCCAGAACAGGGTGATGTTGTTGGAGACGTGCATGACTCGGATGGTTGTCAAGAATCCACTCTCTGAATATGCGGCATTCGTAGAAGCGTCGGACTGTTTTCCCGGTCCCACTCCTGCAGCAAGGTTTACCTTCTTCTTGCGGCATTCGCGTGCCCAATAGCCCGGCTTCTTGTAGTAATGGCGGTTCCCCTTCGTCTTCCCTCCTACGCCATTGCCCCTAGTTGGTGCAGCACCACCCCCATGACCAGAGTTGGTGATGAGAGCAACATGCAGTCCGCTTCCGCCCTCTTCTCCCTTGCGCCGCTCCTCCTCAAACAGCAGGCTCTCTTCCACATCATTGAGGGAGAGCTTGTCGCCACGCTTGTC
The DNA here is from genome assembly GCA_023375785.1 of Penium margaritaceum. Lineage (NCBI taxonomy): Eukaryota > Viridiplantae > Streptophyta > Zygnematophyceae > Desmidiales > Peniaceae > Penium > Penium margaritaceum. The sequence goes on along the minus strand of SZWC01035578.1, from coordinate 10,671 downwards.
TAGGGCAACAATGACAGGAACATAGCTGCTAGGAAGACCAGAAAGGATGGTTAGCATGGGCACACGCTCCTTGACAGGGTCCTCAATCGCAGCAAACAGGTCAGAAAGAGACTTCACCATGTTGATGTAGTCAATCATGGATCCGGACTCATCTGTTTTTCACAGTGTGAAAGGGACGACGCAACTGCATGTTCATGAGGATTGACTTGGAAGCATAAGTGGACAAAAGCTGTTTCCAAACCTCCTTTGGCGCGAGGATCAGTGTTGACCTGGGGCCATGGGACATCGATGCCCATCGATGCCCATTGGAACATCGATGGAGCTGACTCCGGGGAAATCGATGTGACTACACATGAAACTGCCTAAAATGGCCACCAAAGCTGAGAAAGCAGTGGCCATAAACACCAAAGAAAATCCAAAAATAGACACTTTCACAGAACACAATTACAGCCAAAGTGGTCCACCTGTTTTCCTATGCGATCATGTTATTTTATGTCACTTTAAGCATGCCATGCTTTCTGCCTTTGTCATAATCTTCAATGCTGCCTCCCTTTGCACATAACACACCTTCAGACAGCTTGCATTGCATTGCACTGAGCTGTTTTCGTACCATTATCAATGAACTGTAGTTTCTTACATTGCATTACACAGCCACCATGTTCAATGACCATGGAAAACTCACATTTTTTACTTAGCTTGTACTACATTGCACACAACATAGAAGGCCAAGCATTCCAACACTACAATGGAAGGGAGTAGGGAGGGAAAACAAAGACAATGTATTGCTTGGCATTTGAAAACATCATGGTCAAATTGCATAGAACATGTCATTCAGAAGTAGTTGCTGCTACAACGTCTACTTCTGTGTAGCTTGCTTGCACTTTGCAGCATTGCTTAGTGCAGCAATTGCTGCTGCTGCGGAGCATTTGGCTGCTGCTGCTTTAGTTGTTGCAGTTGTTACTTTTCCCCTTCCTAAAGCAATACTGGCAGGGCCAACCCTGGATGCTCCAGTGGATGCCCCTCTACGTGCTGGTGATGCTGCAACATCCATCACATCTTCACCTGATCCTGGTGTTTCACTAGCAACACTGGCAGCTGCATCACCCTCCTGACCCTCCTCTCCTTCCTGTCCACCTTCACCCCTTTCTCCTGCTCTCTCATCTCCCTTGTCCGCTGCATCAGCCTCCTTCTCTCCTCCCTCACCTTGCTCACTTTAAGCATCCTCGTCCAAGTTTTCCTCTCCCTCACCCTGGTCCTCCTCATTGCCCATCCCCTGTTCCCTGAGAGCATTCTTGGCTGCAGGCTTCTCTTGTTCACCAACACGGACAGGCCGTGCATGTGGAAGTCCTGGCATGTCTATCATGACACAAACTGACGCCATCACTCCAACAACATCATCTTCTACCTCTGCTGCCTCTTCCTCCTCATCCTCGCCCTCCTCGTCATCACTCTCCATATCTTCCTCCGGCTCACTGAGAACCCCCTCTTCTTCCACAATGTCACCATCTTCCTCACTTCCATCTGCTTCTCCATCTACTGCCTCTGCTGCTGCTTCTGCTTCTGCTGCTGCTGCTGCTGTTGCAAGCCCTCCTGCTGCCTTTCTCCCAATGCGCCCACACTGCTTCCGCAGTCGCACGTTGCGCCGTACCAGTAGCTCCAATGTCTCCACTTTCAGCCTGTTGCGCCTGACGGTGTGGATGAGCTTGTGCGTGGAAAAGACACGTTCGCATTCAGATGATGAGCATGGCTATGACAACACCTTTAGTGCAAGATCCCTCAGCACAGGTAGGTGGCCGATGTAATTGACATGCCACTCCACCGCAGACATTGTACCACACTGCACCTTGGCAACTGCAGCAATCGCCTTTGCATTCCTCCGAGGAGTGACCATAGGATCACTCACCACCATCTTCTGCGCCTTTTGGAAAGCCCTTATTTCTTTCATGACCTGGTCCTGCTTGTCATTCGGAACCAAGGCCTCAACCACCACCTACCAAGCCGCCAAGGTGTTGCTATCCTTAGAGCGGTCATTGCCGAAATGCTCCGGGTGAGCCGGCGAGCTGCAGCACACAAGGGACAGGACATGTCCCTAGACCAACTGGTCTCCAACCTGCCCAGCACAAAGTTCACATGACCCTCCGCCACCCTTCTTGGCTTCCTGCCCTTTTTCACAGACAACAACTTCAGCTGCTCAGCACAATCCAACAACCCCTCATAGATCTCACCAACACCCCCACCAGGTTTGTCAGCAACCCTGAGTACAACACCTGCAGCTAGAAGACCCTTCTCCTGATGAAACGTCTCACCTCCCGCTTCCTCGACCGAAATGAAGCATCCCTGTGTGAACCAATCATCTTCCAAACATCCAAGTCCACGAATGTCTTGAGCTCATCCCGCAACTCCAGAAGTCTCTCCACCATGGAGAAGACCGATGCAAAGCGGGTGTCACAGCGCACTTTCAACACCTTCCCTTCCGTCCTCTTCTTCAGCCACGTCCGGGGCATAGCATTGTTCCTGAAAAAGGCCACAATCTTCTCACACCGCCCAATCACACTTGATCCCCAAGCAGACTTGCCCACATCCTTCATGATTAGGTCGATGTTGTGCGCACAGCATCCCTGGAAAAACAGTGGAGGAAACTTCACCCTCAGGTCAGCAAAAGCTTTCTTGTTCACGGAAACGTTGTCGCACATGACAGAAACTACCTTGTCCTCCCCATCAATCTCAATTGCAGTCTCAATCATGCTTGCAACATGGTCTGCGTCTCTGATCAGTCCACTTGCATCGCGGAAAAAGAGGTGGACAGAACCCATGGCGTTGACAGTCATAGCATTATAGATTGGTCTGACCTGACGGTCAGACCACTCATCCACCGCTAGACTGCAGCCGTATGTGCTCCAACCCTGCTTCAGAGGAGCATCTAGCTCCTCCAGTTCCTTGTCGAGTTTTTGAAGCAGGACGTCTACTACGGTGGACCTAGCAGGCAGCCAGAAAGCAGCGGTGGTCTCCTTTGCATTTTTTACAACCTCCATGAGCACGGCCTCACGGCGAAAAGAGATGGGTTGGGCAGCAATGGCCATCAGCTTCACAATGCTAAGCTGGCAGCGTTCATTGTTTGACCGGTCAGAGTGCTGTACCATGGTTGTCTACCAGAAGGAGGCTTCTTTGTTGATGTCAAACAAGGGAACCTCACCCTCTAGGCTTGTTGTTGCCGGCTGCCTCTGCTGTTGCTGGCCATTCGCTGCTTCTTCGTCACTGTCTGGCTCCAGAGTCAAGCCACCCACCACTGCCTGCTCCGCTTGCTGTCGCTTTTCCCAGAGTTTTATCCACTGCACCGCATTGTCCTTTGTGCCCCACTCCTTCTTCTCTCCCTTGTACAAACTGACGTTGACTGGCTGCCAGCCAGCAGGGGGCGGGCAGCGCTCCAAACCGAGGACATCTCAGCATAGGGGCGGGGGATGCGATCACTTGCCGACGTTGGGGTTGTTGCCTGCAAAGTGACCACGGATGCGGTCACATGTCCCACTCCCTTTCTTCCCACATGAGCCGCAACGCCCGCCTGGATTCTTGGCTTATGTGGGTCACGGCTCAATGTGCTTGCTGAGCTCTTTGGTGAGGAAGTCACCACTGAGTGGTTTCTTCTTTAGTGGGTTCCACCTGGCCGCATTGAACTGGCTTGATGCTGCAGAGACATTGGCGGAGCTCCCTGCCTGAGAGCTCATGCTGACCGGCCTCAACATTTGGCCGGCAATGGCTAACTGGTGAGGCCGACATCGAAGAGAGAGGAGGCGTCTGACTGCCTCCTCTCTGTTGCGCTCTCCATTCGGACCGACAGTCGCCGCGACGGCGACAGAGGTCAGGTCGAATGGACAAGGGGGTCGGTTTGACATGACCCTTAGATCGACGGTTTCGATTGAAAGGATCGAAACCGTCAATCCTGGAGTTCATCCCACGGCTATGATATCCTAGGAGGGGGATATTGAATTGTCACGAGGTAATGCATGTAGCCATGAAAGCAGAATGTATGTTAACGTGTTGCCAGGCTGGAACAATGCATGGCTGTGATTGGGGCGCAGCATATCTCCTAGCCTCTGGACAGCATGGATGTTCATGTGCTTTGCTATGAGCAGATGCCACATGGCATGCCCAGTAGGCTGATTCAAGCCTACTATGCCACATGGCAATTACACATGTAGAGAACCATACACTTGTATGAAGATATGGAAAAAAATATATTTTTCTAAAAAAATGGCCGAGAGTCGAACTCCTCATCGTTTGGATTTTCCGGTTATTCAGGGGTCCACTGGTGTCTGAGGGGCTACTGAGTCTCTCAGTCAGCCTGGATTGCGCTCGGGGTTCCCATCGGCATCGATGGGACATCGATGCGGATCAATGTTCCGATGTCGATGGAGGGGCTCTCCATCAAACACCAAGGACAACAATGGTGAGGATGCCTTGGAAGAGGAGTTGCTGCCATTCGACGAGGTGGAGGTAGATGGTGGCGAGGGTGCGGTCACGCTTCTCGCGGTAGGTATGGGCCTCGACAGGGGAGAGGGAGCTTTCAACTGGTTCCTTCTCATCCACCTGGCTCTAGAGACCCTTCTCCATCAGTTTCATCTTCATGTTGTTACTCCAGTTGAAGAAGTTCTTGCCTTCGAACTTGGCGATGTTGACGTCGGCCACCACAGAAGCGGATGTCGCCATGGTAGTGCAATGTTCAGCCCACAAACGGCTCTCTCACAGAACAGGGTGCAAGGAATGCCTCAAGGATGAGACAAAGCCTTGTTCTAGCTTTGATAACACTGATGAAAACTGGGGAAGCCCTCAGGGAGGTGATCAGGCTCACCAGGAGCCGCCTAGGCAGGAACAACTGTTTGTGAGAGGGAGTTGCAGGTTACACAGACAGAAGTTACGGAAGCAAATGTAGGTTTTTGGAGAACGGGAATGTCTGAATCAACTCTTGAGTGAGAAATCACTTTAGCACAGCTTTCTAAAAAACCTAAGTAAGCCTTGTTTGGCACATGGAGGTGGAAGAATCACTCTGTCAAAGTTGACCTCCTAGCACACTCCTAGCCTAGCGGGATGATCAGTAGTCACACTTCCACACAAGAGAGTTACCATCCCTGCCATGTGCACAGCCAATAATCTTGGTGGGGACCTTCCTTCAAGCTCCTTGAAGGTCCTTCTGTCGCCTTTCTACCCTGAAGGCCACTTCAAACCTCCCTGGCCAATCATTGTGGCCGTCATTGGTGCTGGTAGTGTAGAGGCCATCATTTGAACCGGACCCATCGCCACCAAACCTTGAAAAATCCATTTCTCCCTCAAACGGACTCGAAATTTCATAAAGTGCTATATAACCAGCAATACATCCTCTATTCACTTTTGTGACCAGAAGATTATTATGGAGCAACCCACTTTGGTCACTTTTTTGGCACCCCATATCCAACAATTTGAACCTTGTATGTGACACCATGTTTACGTCTAGATTGGTGCATCATATTGGGACATGGTGTAGTCCTCTGATGTTCTAGAAGATATGTTTATCATCATTCTAGAAAGTCTAAGCATGGACGATGGGATCCAACAGGGATCCTAAAATGAATTCTTTTATTGGAAATTCACATAATGGAGGACTGACAAGGAAAGGATGGTTGTAACATAGCTGAAACATGTACAAATTTAGATATCACATCAACTTATGTGATAAAACATCGTAGTGTATACACCGGTACACTGCGGTGGGGCCCAGCGTGGTCCTCCACTATCCTAGAAGGTGTCGATTGCATCCTGGGTTGTCCACATATGGACAACGAGAGCTAACAACCATCCCAACGAGTATGATTTAATCAAGGCTTTGTATTATGTAGGGTTACAACAGAAAATGCGAGTGTAACATAGCCAAATACACATGCAAATTTGAGTGTCACACTTTCTAACTTGAAACAATATTTTGTTTCTATGTTTGTACATTGTAGTAGGACAAGGTGTGTTACTCTAATGTCCCAGAGGATTGTAGCCATTTATCATTGAAGGTATACTCATGGAAAACAAAACAAAATTTATGCCAATAGGCATAATTGTATTGAGACTTTACACAGTGATGGGTTTAGGAGGATTTCTTGAGTGTGATTAGTTCAAAGCACATGTATGCTTTGAATACCACATCATCTCATATGAAGATATGTCTTCAATTATAGATTTGGTGCATTGTACTTAGGTGCACGGTGGTCATATAATGTTTGAGACGATGCATCACCTTCATCCAAGATTTTCCACTTGTGTACAAAGGAGAAAAAATTCATCTCAATACAATTCTCTAGTAAATGATTCTCTTTTCTTAATCAGGAACATATCAAAAGGGTTTTTTGGGAAATGCAATTGCAATACAACTAGACACACATACAAAATTTGATATCCCAACCTCTCTAGTGATACATCTTCATGTTTAGATTGTTGCATCATGTAAGGACTTGGTGTGGTCCTCTTAGTTCCTTGAAGATGTGTCATATTCATTCTAGAATGTGTACTCATGGAAGATAAGAGCAAACAACGACTCCAATATGAATCCTTCATTTGAAACTTTACATAAAAAAGAGTTTTCTAGGAAAATGTCTCTAGAATATAGCTAAATGCACATGCAAGTTATGAATGTTACGACCTCTCGCGGGACACAATGAGTCACATGTACATTGGTACATTTTGGTTAGGCATAGTGTCATCCTCTAACCTCACACAAGATGTGCCACATCCTTCCTAGAATATCCACACATGATTGAAGAGAGGCAACAACGATTACAGCAAAACTTCTTTAGTTGTGACTTCACACAACAAAGGGATTGTAAGTAAAACTTGAGTTTGGTATTTCTAAGTGCACATGCAAGTCTTGGACATGGGAACCTCTCACGTGATGTTTTGAAATATCTACATTGATTCATTGTGGTTGGCCTAATGTAATCTTCTACCATCTTAGAAGATGTATTTCCTTCTACCACGAATGCCAATTCATGGACAGGGGAGCCAACACGATCTCAACATGAATGATTACATCAATACCTAAAGGGTTAGTGAGAAATACGTGAGTATAATGTTGGATATTGCACGTGCTAATTTTGGACATGCAATCTCCCACATGACACAATGTCTTGACTTCTACATTTGTACTTCACGGTGGGGTGTGGTGTGGTCTTTAACACGGTAGACGATTTGTCACATTCATCCCAAAACGTTTTCGCATGAACAACAAGAGCCAACAATGATCCCAACAGGAATACTTGAATAGAGATTTCAAACAAGAAAGGATATCCAAAGAAAACTTCAGTGTACTATAGCTAAATTCACATGTAAACTTTGGATATTGCCACTTCTCACATGATCCAATGTGTTCACTTCTGGTTTAGTACATTACATAGGGACAATGTGTAGCCCTCTACCTTCATAGTTGATAAGTTACCTTCAGTTAAAAATCATGTAAATTTTGGATATCACGATCTCATGTGACGTTAGGGACGGCAACGACAGTATCGATAACGCGGTATTCTGCGACTTTGAGCCGTAGGTTCATGGAATCACGGTATCCGTGTTTTTTTGCGAAACTGGTACAGTATCTGTACTCAGCCTACGGGGTACCCTTCTTCTCTACTACTGTACCGTACCACGTTATTGTATCTTAGTACTTTCAAACTCAAAGAAACAAGTTGTAGTTGTAGTATTCTGTTCCCTATTTTCTCCCATAGAAATTAATTTCACTAATTCTTTGCACTAATTGTTTTGCAAGACTTGAATGTCATAGAAGTTCTACTAGTTTGACAATCTGCGGTACATTATGTAATGCAATAATCTTTGAAAAGTGAGGCGTTTTACTACTATTGTACGTGACATGATACCTTTACAAGTATCAATAACAACGCACCAGAAGACTAGGATCTCACGGTATTGAGTATTATTGTATTGAGTTTTGTAATACTTTGGCACCGTGATACTCAATACTGCGGTTTTCCTTTTCGCGTGATGGAATGCCTCAACACCTACATTGGTGAATTTTGGTGGTGCGTGGTATTGTTCTTTAACATTGTAAGAGATGTTTCACCTTTATCTGAGAACATCTACTCACGGAAGCCAAGAACCAATAAGGATTCCAACAATAATTGTTTCATTGAAAATTTACATGATGAAGACTTGCTTGTGAAATGAGGAGTATAGGACCGATCAACAGACACATAAAATGGGGGTATGGCAACCTCTAACGTTACAAAAGTTTAACTATGTAGATTGGTGTAATGTGGGACATGGTGTGAACCTTCAATGTCTTAGAAGATGCTTCAACTTCATTTCCGAAAGTCTACTCATGGAGGACAGGAGCTGGGAATGATCCTGACATGAATGCTCTAATCTCCGGTTCACATCATGACGGGTTTGGAAGAAAAGCGTGATTCTAACATATCTGAAAACACATGCAAAATAACGGATACTACAGCCACCCACTTGAGACATCTTCATGTCTCTATTAGCTCATCCCAATGGAACTTGGTGTAGTCTCATAACATTCTCTAATGTCTCACAATATGCATCTTCTTCATCTTGGAACTTCCACTCTTGGACAAAGTGAGCCACTAACAATCCTAAGTGGCCTTCTTTCAGCAAGATTTCACACATTTGAGGGTGAAGAAGGAAAAGAGGAGTGCACTGTACTAAACGTACAATACATGGACATGAGAGGTCTATGATGAACTCACTCATGACTACTCAATGATTTAGTCCTCCGATGTCTCTAGTCTTTAATGAGAATTGCTACAAGTATCTACCGACCACCTTTGTACCTTGTTGTCGTGTGAGTACCTTAGATTTTGTTTTGTCCTTGTCCAAAGCATGATGCAAGGATGCCTCATGTGCATGTGTCTATTCTGGAAGTTTCAATGTGTGGAAACTAGCTCAATTATGTTTCATAGTTTCATCTAGTGGTTTGGTAATGGAAACTGCTCATTGTCTTTTGCATGGAGTGAGTTTTGGTGTTGCCATCACAAGGCACTTGTGATGGCATTTATACGGATGCAGCCACCTGGCACTTCCAGAATAGACACATGCAACCAAGTGGCTGCATCTGAACGAGGAATTTAATCCAAGCACACCACCTCAAAAGCCACAAGGGAGGGGCCCAAGGCCAGGCTACTGGCTGGTGTCATTGATTTGCGCCTCGCCTAACAGATTGATCATTTATGCTATTGTATACTCACTCGCTGCATGCTCACTCGCTTCCTAGCTCCCTCCTCGGTGTCTAAATCACTTCATCAGGGACATTAATGCCTGCGTGAAAACGTTGTGAGCACCCTACAATAACATCACCAAAACTCACCGCATGCTATGGATAACAAGCAGTTTGACAAAATGATACTTGAGCACGATCAATGGTGTAAGGCTTAGTATACGAAGATGTTGTAGCACTTCATGTATGCGTGATATCGTATGGCCATGGGGTTGTTGGAAAAGTCTTTGACCATGACATACTTGTACGACGTTGCACATTTCCACAATGAAAGACATCACAACATATGACGTAATAGTACTACACATGGCAGAACATTGTGCAACTACCGAAATCGTGAGAAGGTGTTAGGTTTGTGTGTAACAGGACTCCATTACAGTCCCGAAACTCCAATGGCGACCATGTAGACATCATCAGGTTTCCGGATAGGGGTTCACCACCTACTTCACAAAAGTATGATACGTGATCTTTTTCCTTCATTAAAGAAAAAATTATCATCCGTACTGATGCATGGTACGATAATGGAGACCTTTACTCATTTAGCATCATGGTTGCAACTCACTAGTGTTAATTCCATCGCGTGTAAAGGCCATTGGTTCATGTTAAGTGCGACGTCCTTGCAGAGGTTACAGGGCTTATGAAAACATTTGCATAAATTTTGGATGCCTCATCTTCGTCATTGTTGTGTTACGACATTATTGCAATAACAATGACGTCATTGCCCTATCCATTCCCCAGAGTCGCGTGCATTGTTCACTGTAATTCTTCTTTTGTTTTTTTTTTCCCCTGGAGTTGTAAAATGGCTTCTGCAATTTGTAGGTAAAGACGTGGCGATAGTCACACCGCCCTTTTGTGGAGGCGACTGTGCAGGTGTCCCCTACTAGAGACAGGTCCACAGACTCTGAATACCGCCAACGACCAACCAACCACTCTGGGAATCACAAGTGGGCATCTTGTGCTTCCCCAGAGCTTCTGCGATGTCGAAGTCCAAGTGGGCATTGCTGTTCATTCCAAGGTCCGTTTTCGGGACATGCTTCCCGTACAACCAGCCCAGGAATTAGCCTGGATTCACTGGCCGATGCGTGCATTGTTGATGTAGTTAGCATTGTTGCTCAGAAGTGACACTGCATTTGGCATCTTTTTGCTGTCAAACTCAGTGTTGTGAGAGCTCGCAGTCTCGTGAGAAGATAATCCTAACAAGTCCTTACGCTTTCTGCTGTCTGTCATGGCGGATGGAACAGATATCCAGCAAGCCGGACCTCGATGAGTCAGCAAGACGGTTGCCCTTCGGTCGACACAAGCGGCACACCGCATCTTGCACCACACCTTGCTGGCACCTGGGTTTGAAGGTCCACTGTCGATCCAAGCACTCAACATGCGGGAAACTCATAGCGCCAGAGGACAAAAACGAC
>SZWC01035571.1:0-16870 GCA_023375785.1 Penium margaritaceum | reverse complement strand
GATGAAAGCCCGCAAGTCCCGCCGGGCCCCTTCGACGTCCTTCAGATAGCCAGCATCCACGACCGGAGCCTGCATCTTGGTGCGGGAGGGGGGGTCAGACAATCTGCTGCCAACGGCCAGCCGCGGGGAACGTGGGCAGAAACACTTCGGTGGGGTAGATGGTCACACCGGGAGATGGCCACCTTTCGCTTGGCGCAAGCGTGAGGACAACCAAGATAGCGGCGACAGTCAAAGTTGTCAAAAGGTGCGAGAAGGATCGACGATGGGCGTGTGCAATTGGTTGATTTCCCCTCAACCGTCAAAGTGACGATCAATATCTCAAGGTGAAATGGGCTATTTTTGAAGTGACAAGAATTCTTACTTAGAATGGTTACAACTCGGGAACGTCTAGTACAAAACACTTCCCCCATTTCAGCCGCGACGTCCGTTGCATGTATCCATGTGGCCTGATGACGGCGGCGATACCCGTCGATCAGTTGATCGATGTCGTAGAGGTTGTCATGGGTATCCCAACTCTTATGCACGGCGTTGTAACCTTGCCATTTCACACAATACTCCGTTGTTTTGCCACACCATCGATGGCCGTGTATGCCCTCAATTTCGTACTCTGTGTCCTCATATACTTGTATAATTGGAGGAACAAGAACATCCCTACTAGGGAAGTTTTAGCAGGGGTCTTGGTAGTGCTTGAGTCGGCTGGAATGGAGCACCCGGCTAACTTGCATAGTGTCAAGAAGTTTGTGTCGCGTAACCATGGGGGTTTGCATGTGTTTGATCACAAACGGTTTCAATAACCAGGATTTCAACTTTCAGTAGTCGGCTCCCTGGAGTTCGTTCTTTTCCAAGCGAAGGAGAACTTTGTCATTAGCGCCGTACACATTGTCGCTTCGATATCAATCGGGTCCTCACTTCATTGCAACTTGTTTCCTTGCGCTTGATTGTCATGTTTTGTCCTATATGCTAGAAACAATAGAGTAGGATGTGGACTATGTGAATGTTGCTTTGGCTTTGAAGTCCGGCTGGTGTGGCTGGAAGGTTTCCATACACCACATTCATCAGAACCTTACCCATTGCAATGGACGTCACCAAGTTGTACACGAGTTTGGTGGTTGGTAGTTTGGCTACCCAATCCATTCAGTGTCCCTGGCACAATGTTCAAACAAGTTCATCCTCTCAATTAGGCCATCCCTTCAAAGGGTGGAACACCATACAAAGGTACATCTGATTTGCGTAACCAGTCATCAGCTTGTGTCACAAACGACTAGTGAATACATTATCCATATCGCTCGTGATGGTTTTTGATAGGACGTATAGCCATATGATGTTGTTTAGTAATACCCGTGTTTTTCCCTCAATAGTGATGGTGGTCATCGTCAAGATGAAGTGGGATAGTTTTAGAAAACATCTTGATAAGCACAAGAATGGAATCATACCCTCAAATGTGATTACTAATCTACTGACAAAATCCATGGAGATATCGTTCCACGGTTAATTCACAATGGGTAACATCGGCAAAAGTCTGTGTGGTAACATGCTACGTGATTTTTGTCGATGAGAAGTGTCATACACTTTGTAAATGTTGGCTACATCGACTTCCATCTTGCCCAGAAAGTAGTGCTTTGCAACCTTCTTTAGTGCCTTGTCTTTTCAAAAATTTCCTCTTGAATCAGTGTTGTGGCATTCTTCAAGAAGCCAACATGGCTTGTCGTTTGAAGGTACAACATGACGTGAGAATCTTTGTCGCTTATAAAGTGAATCTTGTAGAATTTGGACATGTCAAATCACTCATGCTGATCATAGCTACGCGTGATTATGTTTTCTGTACAAGGATCTTACTACAATTGAACAATTGCACCTTCATCCATGAGGTCGATTCTGCAAGTGAATGTATCTATGCTATTGGGTTTACCTAATGTGTACTCAATATCATAATCGAACCCGCATTTGAGGAACTCCGTCCATCATGTTTAACGTCAACAAAGGTTCTGCTATGTCTTCAAGCATTTCAATGCATGATGGTCAATTTGAACATCGCATCCGAAACATTCAAGATAGTACTGCCATGTCTTAAGTGTGTGTACAACCACCAACATCTCCTTCTTGTGCACAAAATACTTGATTTTTTGTCAAGTATTTTCTACACAAGAAGGAGATGTATGGGTAGAAACGTTGTTCATTGCCTTCATGAACATCGCCGAGGCATTCTTGAAACCAAATGGCAAGACTGTGAATTCCAAATTCATGAACTATAATAAGAATATCTTATTTTTACGTCTACCATGTGAATCTCGTCAAAATCAATGCGTAGGTCAATTTTGGTGAGAATTTTAGCTCCGTAGAGGTGGTCAAAAGTTCATCCACTTGGTGGAGGGGGAAATGGTTCTTCATAGCATCTTTGTTCAATGTCACGTATTACACACACATCAGCATTCCTCTAGCTTTCTTTCAAACAAATAATGGTCATGTGGCGTATGGTGACATGGACATGGCGAATCCTTGACCAAGCATCTTCTTGATTTCCTTTTTAAACTCGATCACCTCATGGTTCCTCATCCAATAAGCACCTCGAATTGTGGGTTCACTACCTTGTTTGAGTTCAATGTATTGGTTGATGTTGCATAGAGGTGGTAAGATTTTCAGGAGTTTGTCAAATAAGACGTCCGCAAACTCTCGAAAGAGAGGCACAAACTCCTGGGCAACCATCGTGAACTGTTTGGATATAAATGAGGCCAATGAGGCTAATGATTTAGTTATTAGCCCTCTCACTTCTTCCATTACATCGAGGTGGACAAACCAAGCGCTATTCCCTTGTTGTATGAAGTGCTTAGCCATGGTGACCATTATTAGCTACATATGTTCTTGCTTCTTTGTAAGTGCGGTTTCCTCTTCTGATTCCATCTATACTACTTTTCCTCTTCTACACCACGCACAAATGTTATAGCTTGGTGCCGTTGACTTCCACATATACGTTGCCATTGTTTGAATCAATCTACTGATTGTGATGGTGCAGGAAATCAGTTACAAATGGCTTTCTGATCACTCATTAGACATCACCTCCAGACCGTTACATCGAGCAAGCCTCCCACTTGTAGTCACAGTGGTTCTCAATGTCTTTATATGTATCATCTCCCATCAATGGTTTTCATTTGAATCACGATTTGTTTTTAATGCAAACCCAGGTTTTGAACCATGTCATTGCTTACAACATTGTTCAAGGGCCCTCCATGTAGTAGTGTCGGTACTATCCCATGACTCTTGCATCTTCAAGGTTTCATATGTAGTATTGTTGGCGGTTGTACGTCCTCCTACCCCTCATTAAACTTAGTGATCTCACAAACCTTTTGTACAATAATGAGTCCTTTAGGTGGGTGATTGTTGGCTCCTCCTGAAGAAGAGTCGCACCTCTAACTCTTGTCCATTCTTTCCAAACTCATTTTGGGCGAGTTCATTCCCTTTTTGGCTTGCCACTTTCTTGTGCATTTCTAAGTGATATAATTTATTTCTCTGTATTTTGAAAATGTTTGTGTGTATCTCCAAACGGCATCGTCCACTTCCACTAGACTCTAGGAATTCTACAACTAGCTATCTTTATCTCAATTCTAATTGTGGTGAAGAGGTTTACAGCCATGAAAAACCTAGATATGATTGTTGTAGAAAACATGATTAGTCTTTTCCTTTGTTATGATCATTCATAGTGCACTGGGTTAGATGCCTGGAATGGCGATCGCTCGAAGGATGTCTTCTTCAAGGCCATTATTGTAGTGAACTCAAATTTTATCAAGGGCGATGTCTGCACCATTAATGGTCTTCCAGAATCTTGAATGTACTATGTCACACTAAACTATTGATGAAGATTTTTGAGTTTGTATTGTGTGTCAAATTCATTTTTCATCTCTAAAAACTGTGCTTGCATCACGTGCAACAGTTTTCTCGAATTTCTAGGTGGAATCTGTGTGTCTTATCATTATTGGTCGATCTCCTCCAAGGGTAGAACGCGTATAGTTGAAGATATGAGACACACATCATTAGCTCTTGATGAGGTATCCTCCGTTTTCTAATCTAGTTGGATAGTCTTTAGATCCAACCACCAACTTTATGTTGTGCTACACAAAAATGCGGTCATAGGGTCAATCTTTTTTTTATCATCTTTTACCTTAGCAACGGTGAAGTACACCCACAAGCTCGTCAATGACATCTCAACGGTTGATCCTTGATATTTTTTAGGATCAAATGGTTCACATGGTGCTATATGACTTTAGGGTTTGTTCCATAGTTAAGTGTTTCTCTCGCAGAGCACAACCTTTTGTACACTAGCGTTGCAAAGAGCCTCCATTACGACGTTAAGTTCTTGGAGCACATGGATGTTGATTCTCTTAAGTACGTAAATACGGTTCACCAGTTCCTTATTCATCCTTCCTTGTCATCCATTAGCACTTATCGTTCCCTCTACAAACCTCAAGACCTTTGGTAGGAGCGACTACTTTATAGTCGTCGCATCTCTCACCAAATTTGTTGTTGGAGCCTTCGGGGTTGTCCCTACTAGTCTTTAGCCTGCCATGCAAGCAGTCGCTGCCGCTTCTAAGTTCCCATGCATGGTTTCATTTTGTTCCTCCATCGTGGAATGTTTCACCAAAGAATCCATGCTGGTAGTCGGATGTGCTCGCCCGTTTGATGCCGTGGTTGCGAAGTCTACAAGGTCCTAACATGGAAGATGGGCTCACAGCTTGTGCGAGGTAATCCATAACATGAGTAAATTAGTTTGATGTCTCTATAACACTGTTGCGCCTTTATCTCAACTGTTTTGCCTAATCAAGGGTAAATGGTGAATAGGTATGAGTTGTGAGGCAGAACATGATTTAAAAAATTGTGACACTTGAGAAACTCATAATAAAAGCAAGTGTACTTTGATGACAAGTGTCAAAAAATTTGAACACATACATACAAGTGTTGAGTTACGAATGAGAATATTCTGAGTGATTATGTCCATGGTGGAGAGACGCGTGTGGAGTCATGTTGTGAGTGGTTGGATTGAGAAGAATTTTTAAGGAATCAGGGGGCTAAAAATATTGACGGTGATTTTGAGAGATGCATGTTTTTTAATGTTAACATTTCTTCATATTTCAAGAAGTCCACTAAAAGGTTATGGATATTCTTTCAATCACTCTTCAAAGTGGTAAAATTTGGCCAAAGTTGCAAAAATGTTGTTGGTGTTGCAAGGCAGTTAGTGGAATTGCCCCTTATCATAGTTACACAAATCAAGGCCTTGACCCATGCTGGGCTATTTGTGTAATAATAGGAATTCACCCTAAAAATTTTTAAGGACTCGTGTACCTCTTGTAAACAACACTTTAAACCTCATAAACACACATGTTTTACACATGCCCATGTATATTTTGCATCTATTGATTGGGTGAAGCAGGATGCAAGAAATCCGCCTCTGAATAAAGGAACAAGTTTCAACCTTGCATAGTAGCTTGAAAACCTCTTTATTTAGGAGGAGTGATGTCGAGTGCCAAAATTCGGAAACATTCTGTGGCGTATCTACTTCTTTGTATGTTGCATCTTGTTGTAGAAAAAGGCAAGTGACGAAATCAAAAGAAGGTATTCTAAGAATCATTCACCCCACTTTCACGTCTCCTCTGTTTTGTTGGCAATTCGTACTTGCATGGGAATTTGCTTCTTTTATGAGGAGGCTAGAATCGTGTTATACTTTATTAAAATATACATGAATATGTATTTCATGAGTCTCGATGTCATTTTGAATGTACATAAAAAATCATGATTTTTATTTCATTAACAAGTATGTGTGCCTGAGGTGGTTTTGGTGCAATAGTTTCGTAAAAGATCTTCTTTACTTTCGGTTTTTTTGCTAGGAGATAAGGCACCAAACGTTTGTAGAATTGGGTGAATTACATGTTGAGTTATATGGATTCTCCAAAGAGGGGAAATATGATGTAGTTTTGTGCTAGATGATTTTATTTCCCATTGGTGACGTTGAACTGTTTTCGTTCAAATTCATATGGTGGCTTTCTCATAGGTATGGATCTTGGTCAATACCCTTATGCGAAGACACCGGGATAGCATATTTTGGCAGAATATCCAAGAATGAGGATTAGGTTTAAGTTTTCCCTCCGCTGGACTCGTCGTCGCCGAGATCACTCTGGCTGCGAAGGAACCTTCCGCCGCTGGGAGGGATCGTTCGACTCGGCTTACGTGAAGCTTGCCAATGTTCCGCTTTCCCGCCACTACAAAGCTAACTCGTCTGCTCCTGCTGGAACTATCGGAGTTTGACAGTCGAACATCAACTGATATGCATAAGTAATAACATCTCAATTTCAAATTAATGGGAGCCGTTGCAGCATTTTCAGGGTTGGGTAGGTGAGTGACGTGGATGATGTGTCATACCCTACGTGGAAACGACCTTCAAACCGTGGCTATGGGTTGGGTCACTCTGTTCCTGGGCCCCGCACGACCCTGCCAAATTGCAACAGAGAAGGGACCTGCAAACGTATCGCATGAACCCGCAGGAAAATACTCAGAGACCCCGTTTCCGGAGAGAGTACTTTTACTATGGGCAAACTTGTCCGAGGTGATGACCTGACCAGTCGCCACGACCTTCTGCGACGATGAGGACAGGTGTACAAGGCGAGCGACTGATCCGAAAAATGGGTGAAGTATTATGTGACGGCAAGCAATAGCGCATGGAAAACTCCGCCGGCGAATCTCATAAGCGCCAAACTCTGACCTGACGTGAGAGACCTACATGGTACGCCGGCCAAACGTCAAGATTTTAAAGGGCACTAATTTTATATCATTGTAGATGTTTCATCCAGGCCCACTTCGGCTGAACCCAACTAATTACGGATAACAGAACAGGACCTACGTTCGAACCGTCGTGAATGTGTGAAGGCTAGCGCGTCAGTAAATCCCAAGCAAGAATGGCAAACTTTTTTCGAATAAATGACGGCCAGAATGGCCTGGGCGGTAAGTCAATAATTCAGCCGTTCAGGTCGGCTTACTTCTGCAACCACCGCTATGAAGGTTGAGCATCCGATAGGCTAGGAATCAGATAGGTTCAAAACTTTGACATCAGCCTAGAACCGACACATCCCATCAGAAAAGGGCAAAAATTAGGATTATCTGATCAATTTATCCTTTTACAATCCCCCGTTTCGGAAACATTGGATCCCAAGTGCCACGGAATATGTTTTTAGACTTCAGAATACCCCGAGGGGCAAGATACGGTCCACGGATGCCACTGATGATTTTTTTGGTCTCCATGAGCACCTAGTGGTTGACTACGTAAGCAGAATGTACCCTTTCGACGTGGGGTTCATGGTTTCATTAACATGTACCCCTGGGTTCGCAATGCGTATGCTTATTCTTGTGTCAAAACGAAGCATACACAACATTGTGAATAGAACGGTGTCTGAAATAGCTTTTTTTTCGAGTGTTTTTTTGTTCGTGTAAAGCATGTTACACGTCGAGTTTTCAAGAAATAATCATAATATTCCAAGGGAAGCAACACCACAAAAAGACAACCGTCGCAACAAGGTTCCATTCGTTTCCATACATGAAACGACCACGTGGACAAGACGCCATCGAAGATATAGGGAATACGTAATTTTATAAAGAGATAACACAAAATCGAAAGACGGAATGGACAATTGAACCGTTGCGAAATATCTCTAGGGGCACTTACAGTTGCGGCAACAGAACGTGTGGCTTATGGAAATCTACGTTTTGGAAGCGGGGCTCTTCAATACAAAAAAAAAGAGTAAACGGGGCTAACAGAGACAAAAAATGTACCCCTGGGGCGCATTGCGAGACCAACACAGATCAAGAGGGCGGATCATAACTTTGTCGCATGAACCTGTCTCCTCCATCCATACTCTGCCAAATTACAAAGCAATGCACCATTCCAACCTAGCATTTATTTATGTCGAACGTAGCGTAGATGGTGACTATCATGCCAAACAGAGCATGGATGGTAAACAGGTAGAAGTTGTGTGGCAGCATGCAGTCAAGAATTTGGGAAGATTAAGAGATTTAAAATGAGCGGTAAGTGTACTTCGATGACAAGTGTCCAAATGATCGGACATGTATATACAAGAGTCAAGTTACAAATGAGGCATAGTCGGGGCCGTTGGGTCCATTGACAAGCGCCTCATGTGGATTCGCGTTGAGTGATGGGATTCGAGAAGTCTTGGTTGTGTCTATCAAGCACACAAGTGATTTCTTGACTCCATTCATTCACACACGCCATTATTACAGGTGACTAAGCTCATGTCATGCTCAGGGCATACACATTGCCAATCATGTTGGTTTTCACGCATCTCTCATTGTACTCTGTTGTCTCCACCCGACTTGTGTACATCAGCGTGCAGATCACTGACGACGAGACTCAACGCTGATGGAGTGTGGAGCGGTGGAGCCAACGCGCACTGAGGCCCACGCACCGTTCGCTGAAGCCTCCTCCCTACGACGATGCGCTCAGCTCCATCGGCACGCCTCCGCAACGGTCGAGCCGCCGGCGGTCACTGCCGCTGCGGGAGCTGTTTCCATACACTCAGCTCTGTTTCTGGTTGCGGCATTGCGTCTACATCGTCATGCTATGCCTAGGATCCATATCTCTTGTTGTGTGGCCCTGCTTGGCGTCATTGACTGTCGTAGGCACTGCCCGGGTTCGGGCAGCCATAACTCTTTGCTCCTATTTTTCTAGCAGATTCTAACCACACGACTACATTCGCAATGTTGGCATTATGGTATGGTCCAGTTTTCAGGCAAAACAGACGACGCCCGGGTTTTGGGCTCTCGGGCGTCTAGCAGGGCTCACCGAGAAAACACTGCCTACCAGAAAATAGGATTAGGATAATTTTCTGATTGGTTGGTTAGCTGAGTAACAAGTTCTACACTAGTGGGAGGGGGAGCTAGAACCTGGAGAGGTCTCCCATTGTTGCTCATTCTTCATTCCTAATCAGTCACTTTCAGTTTTCAATTGCTTTCTGGCGCTAACAATGGCGCACGTGTTTCTGAGTAACAAACCCAGATCTTCCAGACTTAGACTCTAGAGCGGCACACTAAGGGGGCAGCTGACTTAAACAACGAGCGTGGAAGCCCGCACGCTGGATCAACGATGCTGCTACCCCAACCTGCTGCCTAGGTGTTTCAGCTTGGTATTAGAGCCAGAGCGTAGGAGTAGCAGCAGAAGACTGGCGAACAAGTGCCAGACAACGCTGGCAGACCCCCATACGCGCCAGTGCATGGGAAATGCTGACCGTTTTTTTTCGGCAGCATTGACCTGCCTGGTGGTGGCGTCAGATTTTTTCCCACGGCCACTGGGCCAGGGGAAATGCTGCCGAATTTTTTCGGCAGCACTGACCCCCACGCGTGACACGAGGAGGTGAGCGGCAGGCAGCGTCCGACGCACGCTGCGACGTCACACAGGTGCATTGACTGGCACCAGCACGCAGTAGCAGCAACTTGCAGCAGCGGCAGCCGTAGGCAACGACAGCGAGTAGTGGCAACAGCAACCAGCAGCAGTTGCGTGCAATAGCAGCAGCAGGTAGAAGCAGCAGCTCGTAGTTGCCTGCGACAGTAGCTCGCAGCAGCAGCAGTAGCAGCAGCGCGTAGCAGCAGCCCGCAGTTGCAGCCCGTAGCAGTAGCAAGTAACAGCCGCAGCACGTAGTAGTTATAACAGCGTGCACCAGTAGTAGCTAGCTGCACCAGCAAAAACAGCGAGCCGTAGCAGCAGCTAGCTGTAGTAGCACCAACAACGAGCAAATGCGGGCAGCAGCCAGCCGCGGTTACTGCTGCTCGCAGCTCGTAGCGAGTGAGAAGCGAGCAGCAGCTCGCTGTTGCCCGCAAACAGCAGCTCAATGCTGCCAGCTAGCAGCAGCAGCAGCAACAGCAGCCCGCAGTAGTAGCGAGAAGCAGCTACAGCACGTAGCAGCTGTAGCAATGTGCAACAGCAGCAGTAGCGGGCTATAGTAGCCACAACAACCGCAGCAGCTCGTAGCAACAGTAGCTACTGCTGCAACTGCAGCCGTAGTAACAGCAGCAGTAACAGCAGCCGTAAGAGCAGCTGTAGCAACATAAGGAGCAGCAGCAATTGCGGCAGCAGCACCTGCATCAGCAACAGCAGCAGCCGCAGTAGTAGTAGCACCAACAGCTGCAACAGTAGCAGTAGCAGCAGCAGCAGCTGCAGCGGCTGCAGCTGCTGCAGCGGTTGCAACAGCAACAACAGCAACAGCAGCGGCCCCAACAGCTGCCGCTGCTCATGTCAGCATCCCGCTACTCACATCACTACTGACGTCACTGCTCATGTCATAAAAAAAACATAAAAAGGGGAGAAAGGGAAGGGGGAAGACAACCAATGGGGTGGCTAGAATTCCCACCGCCCAAAGCCACTACTGATATGAGCAACACGAAGACACAAAAAAAAACAAGGGACACCAAACAATGGCTGGTAGCCCCAGTGAGGAAGGGTCCTCCTCTGTTGGAGGGACCCCTACCCCCCCTTTCTTGTAGTGACTACACTAGCACCAGCGGCAGCAACAGCAGCAGTAGTAGCAGCAGTAGTAGTAGCAGTAGCAGCAGCGGCCGGAACAGCAACCCATCGGTGTCATTGGCGGCAACCCTGATCCCCTCGTCGCTCTTCAGCAACAGCTTGCCCCCTTGACGCAGTAGCTTGCAGCGCTACAGCCAGTAGCCTCCCAGACTACCACCAGTGCGCCACCGCCGTTCATCCCTCCAGGGCATGCCAGCCCAGCTGTGTCTGCTGCTACATACTACTTGGCAGAGCAGCAAAATGAGCTCTAGCGGTAGACAGTGACCTCCGTCCTTGGCCCCACTTTGGGCGGCGGCCGTAAGCAAAAGGACTTTGAGACGCCACCTCCGCCACTTCAGGCCGGCGAGCAGTTCCGGAGCTGGGAGCTCTGCTTCCATATCTGGGTGCAAGGCAAGGGCCTGTGGGCATACTACACCCTCCCTTATGACTCCACTGAGGCCGTCCAGCTGTATGACGCTGGTCGCGCCATCCGTGCCCTCGTCTCAGTCGCCCCTCCAGCTTCCCGTCTGGCCCTAGAGCCTTTCCTTGGCGACCTCTCCTCTGGCGACATCCCAGACCCTGTAGCCGCATGGCATGTCCTCACCAGGCCCCATCGCCTGTCTAGGGACGCTTAGATCAGCCGTCTGCTCCGGTTTTCAACTCCCTGCACATGGGGGAGACCGAGACGGTCAGTGCCTACTGGCAGCGGGCGGAGGACATCCTTCATCGTCTCGACAATTCTGCTCCACCTCTTCTGTCCACGCTCCTCACCATCAAGCACGGCGCCACCAGCGCGTACACGGACACCTTCGTGCACTACCCCTAGGATGTCCTCTCCACCATGGCGGCCCAGGGCACCCTCATGTCCTGGGCATACGAGCTCTTCCTCCGCATTGAGGAAACTCGTCAAGAGTACGAGCTCCATCGCACGGAGGCTCTTGCATCCCCTGCTATTGCATCCCCTGCCGTTGCCTCCGTGGCCGTCGCCTCCCCCGCAGCAGCTACCTCCTCGTCTTCGGGGAAGAAGAAGAAGAGCTGGAACAAGAAAGGCAAGGGTCCGCCGCAACAGCAGCCGTCAACCGGGTCCAGCGGTGGTGGCTCGGTCTGCCACAACTGTGGCCAGCTCGGGCACGGGTCGTACACGTGCCCTCTCCCGACGGACGAGGCGAGCGTCATTGCCACCATACGTCGCCAGCGTGAGTGTCGTCTCGCCTCGGCCCCCGTCGCTGCTGCTGGCCGTGACACTTCGACCTCGTCCAGCAGCCCCGCCCCTCCGACACCTCTGCCAATCCCGCAGACACCCGCGCCACAGTAGTACTACCCACAGCCGTCGGCGCCTCCGTTCCCCTCGCCGGCACTGTTCCTCCCTTACCCAGGCTTCGGTGCCGTCACTCCGCACTCGGTTTACACTCCCAGGCCATCCTCCCGTGAGCGGCAGCTGGAGTAGTTCATCGTACTCCTGCTTGGCATGACGCACCCTCCTCCCGAGGGAAGTGCGAGTTGCATCACCTCCTGCTCTCCTGCCCCGCCTTGCAGGATTGAGACTAATCTACGGTTGTGTCCCGTTTCTTCGTCTGTCGCATCGTCTCTTGTGGTCTCCTCTACCCCTCCCTTTGATGACGTTGCATGGCTTGACGATTGGCAGTCTCGGTTCGCGCCTCCTTCCACCATGTCCGCGTTCCTTGCTTGCTACCTTGTGATCATTAGCGATCTGGCGACCCCGGTCCAGGACCCCGCTGAGACCTGGATCATCAACTCTTGGGGCACGCATCACATGACGGCCTCTCGTGAGGCCTTCAATATGCTCGGTCCTGTAGGCGATATCTCTGGTGCCCGGACGGGCTCTGGACAGGTGTTGCATGTCCTTGGTGTTGGCGTCGTTCGTTTCTGTGGTCCTGCCGGTGATGTCTTTCTAACCGACGTCCTCTTTGTCCCTGGTCTCGAGCTCAGCCTCCTGTCCGTCACTGTACTTGACCGCACGAGCATGGACATTGTGCATTCGCGTGGTGTTGGCACTTTGTCGTTGCGTCCGTCTGGTCTCGTAGTCCTTCAAGCCACCGCTCGGGGCAACCTGTGGCATGTGCCCCGTCTCTTCTCCTCCCCTTCCGTCTCATCCCCGTCGGCTGCCATAAGCCATGTGTTTGTCACCAGCACACTTTCCCTTTTGCACACTCGCCACTTGCACCGCCGCCTTTGCCACGTCCACTCTGCCGTCGTAGATAGCATGCGCCGCACTCAGCCGGCCAAGGGCCTTGACCTGGAGACTTTCCCCATCTCGTGCCCCACCGAGTGCATTGAATGCGCTCAGGCGAAGATGCACCGGTCCACATACCCTCTGTCTTCCTCCCGTGCGTCCGCCCCTCTTGACCTTGTTCATTTGGACGTCATGGGTCCTCTCCAAACCGAGTCCGTCAGCGAGCACGACCACTATGTCCTCACCCTCACAGACGACCACTCTCGCTACCGCTGGGTCTTCTACCTTCGACGGAATAGCGATGTCGCCCGCACCATCCAGGACTGGCTTGTCCTTGCGGAGCACGAGTGTGGCCGCCCTCTTTGCCGCTTTTGCTCCGATCGCAGTGGTGAGTACATGGGCGATGCCATGACCTTTCTCACCTCACGCGGCATCCACCATGAGACATCCGCGCCCTACACGCCCGCCCAGAACGGTGTTTCCGAATGGTGGAACCGTACCATGGCCGACGCCGTCCGCACCATGCGGGTCGAATCCGGTCTCTCTGATGGCTTCTACTTTGAAGCCATGGCCTACATGACCTGGGTCTCGAACCGGATTCCCCACAGTCCTCTTCCCCGCCAGTCCATGCCTTACCAACATTGGTGCGGTCAGCGCGCTGACCTTCGCCCGGCTCGCATCTAGGGCTGTGTGGCCATGGTGTGGCTGCCCGCCCCGCAATAGGGCGACAAGCTCACCCCCTGCGGACGTCCCTGTACCTTCCTCGGTGTCTCTTGTCAGTCCAAGGCCTGGCGCTTCTGGGATCCCTCCCGGCACTACATCGTCGAGTCCCGAGATGCACTCTTCTTCGAGGACCTATTTCCTCGCGACCTCATTTGCTCCGGCTCATCTGTGTCTATCACGTCACGTGGGGGAGTGAGTCCGTCCTCCGTCCTGTCACTTCCGGGTGACACATCCCCCAATCCCTCTTAGCCGGTAGCCCAAGTCGCGTCTGTTGGCCCCTCTGGGCCAAAAGCCCCAGTCGCATCTGCCGGCCCCTCTGAGCCCACGGCTCCTGTCGTGTCCGCTGGTCTCTCCGAGTCGGTAGCCCCAGACGCGTCCGCTGGTCCCTCCGGGCCGGCAGCCCCTGTTGTGTCCGCTGGCCCCTCCGGTCCGGCAGTCCTTGACGCGCCCTCCAGTCCCTCTGAACCAGCAGCCCCAGTGGCGTCCGCTGGTCCCTCTGGACCAGCAGTCCAAGTCGTGTCTGCTAGCCCCTCCGGTCCGGTAGTCCCAGACGCGCCCGCCAGTCCCTCTGGGCCAGCAGCCCCAGTCGCGTCCGCCGGCCCATCCGGGCCAGCTGCCCCGGTTGCATCCGCTGGCCCCTCCGGGCTAGCAACCTCGTCTGCCTCCATTAGCCCGTCGGACTCAGTGCCATCTCTTGCCCTGCCACACTACACACGTGGCCAATGCGGCAGCCTCCGACCCAGACCATCGACGAGCGTGCGGACTATCGCACCACGCTCTGTGGCGCCTTGGCCCCCCGTGGCTCCACGTGTCTCCTCCACTCCCACGGTCATGAGTGGGGACCCTGACACCAAGGCTCTCGGCTTGACCACCTCGGCCATCATTGCAGACCTTCACCCGGGCTCCGCATTAAACTATGCCATGCTCCATCACAAGCATCAGCACGCTTTTGTGGCTGTACTCGCGCGCATCCCACCTTGGGCTCAAGATGCCCATGCTCTCTCAGTCCGTTCCACAGCACACCCGGTGGACCCAGCCACCCTGCGCGAGGCACGAGCTTCTCCTGAGGTCTCATAATGGGACGCTTCCTGTGCCGATGAGCTTGCTGCAATCCGACAGCACCATGTGTACAACCTCGTCAACCATCCTCCAGGTCGGAAGGCCATCGACGCCAAGTGGGTTTTTCGGCGCAAGTGGAAGCCCGACGGGTCCTTGGAAAAATACAAGGCCTGCCTTACAGCCAAGGGGTTTGCCTAGATTTCTGGGTTCGACTACGACCAGATCTTTGCCCCAGTTGGCCGGTTCTCCACTAGCCGGGCACTCTTCACCCTGGTCGCCCCGCATGGGTGGGAGCTGCATCAAATGTATGTGAGCAATGCGTTTCTGCATGGCTCACTGGAGGGTGAGGAGCTCTACATGGTGCAGTCCCCAGGCTTCGACGAGGACAGTGGGAGAGTCGGGCGATTGCATAAGGCCCTCTATGGCCTGAAGTAGTTGCCTCGGTGCTGGAACCAAGAAATGAGCAGCACGCTCCTTCCGGGCAGACTCCAGCGCAGCACCGATGACCCCGCACTGTTTGTCAATCCGCGAGACCAGACTTTTGCCACTGTTCTGGTTTACGTCGAAGATCTCTTCATTGCGGCGCCAGACGCCGCTGCCATCCGGCGTGTCAAGGACTTGCTACACGCCGCCTACCAGATGAAGAATCTCGGATCTGCCAGAGTCTTCTGGGCATGGAGCTCGAGCATGATTGCTCCCAGGGCGTCCTGCACATCCACCAGGCCGTCTATGTGCAGACTCTGTCCACCCGCTTTGCGGAGGACCTGCCACTCGTGCTGAGCGCATCCTCACCCATGTGACCGGATGGCCAGGTGAAGGTGAAGAGTCCTGACCCAGCTGTTGTGGGGGAGCCAGTTGACGTGACCACGTACCTGCGAGTCATCGGGTCACTGATGTTCCTGGCGATAAGGACGCGCCCAGACATCGCGTTCGCCGTCAACCTCCTGGCCCAGTTCTCTTAGGAGCTGCGTCACCTCCACTACGAGGCCGCGATCCCTGTATTGCGCTATGTTGTCTCGACTCTCGGCGAGGTCTCATGTTCCGTCGTCAACCATCTGTGGTCGCGGTGGGATACCCCGATAGTGACTGGGTCGACAGTCCGGACGGTAAGAGTCGCATAGGCTGAATCTGACGGATTGGCAGCACAGCTGTATCTTGGCGTAGTGGCAACTAGGGGTGCATTGCATGCAGCACTACAGAGGCTGAGTACGTGGCTCTTGGCTCAGGCGCATGTGAGAGTGTGTGGCTGCGTCGTTTGTTGTCCGAGTTGCATCAGCCTGTCGCATCCATCACGTTGCATTGTGACAATGAGAGTGCCATGGTCATCACTGACAATGACGGCGTGCATCACACACACACAAAGCACATCAACGTTGAGTATCACTATGTGCGTTCGTTGTTGCATGACGACAGCATCAGCATCGTGTGGGTTGAGACAACAGGACAGTTGGCTGACTTCTTGACCAAGGCACTAAAGCGTGACTCGTTCAATAAGGCTGTGAGTTGAGTCGGCGTGAGTCCATGAGTTGCTCTCTTTGTCCTTGCTTGCATTTGTGCGTGGTCTGGGGGAGTCTGGTCGTTGTCCGTGTCTCTGCCCGCACATGTGCACTACGCCTCTGAGTCATGGGGGAGTGTTGGTTTTCGCGCATCTCTCATTTTACTCTATTGTGTCCTCCCAGCTTGTGTACATCACCGTGCAGACGAAAAACGGCGAGACTCGACACTGCTGGAGTGTCGCGTGGTGGAGCCGACGCGCACGGAGGCCCACGCACCTACGGCAATGCGCTCAGCTCCATCGGTAGGCCTCCGCGGCGGGCGAGCCGCTGGCGGTCACTGCCACTGTAGATGCTGTTTCCATGAACTCATCTATGTTTCTGGTTGTGGCATTGCGTATGCATCGTCATGCAATGCCTAGTTCCCATGTCTCATGCTGTGTGCTCCTGCTTGGCGTCACTGACTGTCGTAGGCATTGCCCGGGTTCGGGAAGCCATAACTCTTTACTGTTGTTTTTCTAGCGCATTCTGACAGCACGACTGCGTTTGCAGCGTCGGTGTTATGGTATGGTCCAGTTTTAAGGCAAAACGGACGACACCCGGGTTTTGGGCTGTCGGGCGTCTGGCAGGGCTCACCGAGAAAACCCTGCCTGCCTGAAAATAGGATAAATTGACAAAATAATCCTGATTGCCTCTCTGTCCTCATACGAGGTATTGTGTTCCTATTCACATCAAAGATTCGAACCTACCTGGTTCCTGGCCTACCGGAGACGCAACCCTGGCTGCGGTGGTCGATGTTTTACGCCGACCTGAACGGCTGGACAGGTTTCTTTGACGCCCCGATAATCCAGG
>SZWC01035567.1:0-15007 GCA_023375785.1 Penium margaritaceum | reverse complement strand
AGTTTGCACCACTCCGCAACCCGTTCGCACCCCTTCGCAACCAGTTGACACCACTCCGCAACCAGTTTGCACCACACCGCAACCAGTTCGCACCACTCCGCAACTAATTTACACCACTCGGCAACCAGTTCGAACCAGTCCGCAACCAGTTTGCACCACTCCGCAACCGGTTCGCCCACTCAGCAACCAGTTTGCAACACTCCACAACCGGTTCGCACCAATCCGCAACCCATGCGCACCCCTTTGCTACCAGTTGACACCACTCCGCAACCAGTTTGCACAACACGGCAACAAGTTCAGACCACTCCGCAGCCAGTTTTTACCACTCCGCAACCAGTTCGAACCAATCCGCAACCAGTTTGCACCACTCTGCGACCGGTTCTTACCACTTAGCAACCAGTTCCCACCACTCTGCAACCGGTTCGCGCCACTCCGCAACAGGATCGCACAACTCCGCAACCGGTTCGCACCACTCAGCAACCAGTTCACACCACTCCACAACCGGTTCGCACCACTCCGCAACCGGTTTGCATGACTGCGCAACCAGTTCACACCACTCCGCAACCAGTTCGCACCTCTCCGCAACCAGTTCGCACCAATCGGCAACCAGTTTGAACCACTCCGCAACCAGTTTGCACCACTCCGCAACCCGTTCGCACCCCTTCGCAACCAATTGACACCACTCCGCAACCAGTTTGCACCACTCCGCAACCCGTTCGCACCCCTTCGCAACCAATTGACACCACTCCGCAACCAGTTTGCACCACCCCGCAACCTGTTCCCACCACTCCGCAACCAGATTGCACCTCTCCGCAACCAATTCGAACCACTCCGCAACCAGTTTCCACCACTCCGCAACCGGTTCCCACCACTCAGCAACCAGTTCGCACCACTCCACAACCAGTTAGCACCACTCCATAGCCAGTTCGTACCACTCCGCAACCAGTTTTCACCGCTCCGCAACCAGTTCACACCACTCCGCAACCAGTTTGCACCATTCCCCCACCACTTTGCACCACTCCGCAACCAGTTCGTACCACTGCGCAACCGGTTCAAACCACTCCAAAACCAGTTCTTACCACTTCGCAGCCAGTTCGTAACACTCCGCAACCAGTTTGCACCACTCCGCAACCAGTTCACACCACTCCGCAACCAGTTCGCACCACTCCAGAACCAGTTCGCACCACTCCGCACACAGTTAGCACCACTCCGCAACCAGTTAGCACCACTCCACGACTAGTTCGCACCACTCCGCAACCAGTTCGCACCACTCCGCACCCAGTTCGCACCACTCCGCAACCAGTTAGCACCGCTCCGCAACCGGTTCGCACCACTCCGCAACCAGTTCGCACCGCTCCGCAACCAGTTCACACCACTCCGCAACCCGTTCGCACCTCTCCGCAACCAGTTCGCACCCCTCCGCAACCAGTTCGCACCCCTCCACAACCAGTTCGCACCACTCCGCCACCAGTTCGCACCACTCCGCAACCCGTTCGCACCACTCCACAACCAGTTCGCACCACTCCGCAGCCAGTTCGCACCACTCCGCAACCAGTTAGCACCGCTCCGCAACCGGTTCGCACCACTCCGCAACCAGTTCGCACCGCTCCGCAACCAGTTCACACCACTCCGCAACCCGTTCGCACCTCTCCGCAACCAGTTCGCACCCCTCCGCAACCAGTTCGCACCCCTCCACAACCAGTTCGCACCACTCCGCCACCAGTTCGCACCACTCCGCAACCCGTTCGCACCACTCCACAACCAGTTCGCACCACTCCGCAGCCAGTTCGCACCACTCCGCAACCAGTTAGCACCGCTCCGCAACCGGTTCGCACCACTCCGCAACCAGTTCGCACCGCTCCGCAACCAGTTCACACCACTCCGCAACCCGTTCGCACCTCTCCGCAACCAGTTCGCACCCCTCCGCAACCAGTTCGCACCCCTCCACAACCAGTTCGCACCACTCCGCCACCAGTTCGCACCACTCCGCAACCCGTTCGCACCACTCCACAACCAGTTCGCACCACTCCGCAGCCAGTTCGCACCACTCCGCAACCAGTTAGCACCGCTCCGCAACCGGTTCGCACCACTCCGCAACCAGTTCGCACCGCTCCGCAACCAGTTCACACCACTCCGCAACCCGTTCGCACCTCTCCGCGACCAGTTCGCACCACTCCGCAACCAGTTCGCACCACTCCGCAAACCGTTCGCACCCCTTTGCAACCAGTTGACACCACTCCGCAACCAGTTTGCACCACACCGCAACCAGTTCGGACCACTCCGCAACCAGTTTGCACCACTCCGCAACCAGTTCGAACCACTCCGCAACCAGTTTGCACCACTCTGCGACCGGTTCTTACCACTCAGCAACCAGTTCCCACCACTCTGCAACCGGTTCGTGCCAGTCCGCAACCGGATCGCACAGCTGTGCAACCCGTTCGCACTACTCAGCAACCAGTTCACACCACTCCACAACCGGTTCGCACCACTCCGCAACCTGTTTGCACCACTCCGCAACCGGTTCACACCACTCCGCAACCAGTTCGCACCTCTCCGCAACCAGTTCCCACCAATCGGCAACCAGTTTGAACCACTCCGCAACCAGTTTGCACCACTCCGAAACCCGTTCGCACCCCTTCGCAACCAGTTGACACCACTCCGCAACCAGTTTGCACCACACCGCAACCTGTTCGCACCACTCCGCAACCAGTTTGCACCTCTCCTCAACCAATTCGAACCACTCTGCAACCAGTTTCCACCACTCCTCAACCGGTTCGCACCACTCAGCAACCAGTTCGCACCACTCCACAACCAGTTAGCATCTCTCCATAGCCAGTTCGCACCACTCCACAACCAGTTCGCACCACTCCGCAACTAGTTCGCACCACTCCACAACCAGTTCGCACCACTCCCCAACCGGTTTGCACCACTGCGCAACCAGTTCGCACCACTCCGCAACCCGTTCGCACCCCTTCGCAACCAGTTGACACCACTCCGCAACCAGTTCTCACCACTTCGCAGCCAGTTCGCACCACTCCGCAAGCAGTTCGCACCACTCCGCAACTAGTTCGCACCACTCCGCAACCCGTTCGCACCCCTTCGCAACCAGTTGACACCACTCCGCAACCAGTTCTCACCACTTCGCAGCCAGTTCGCACCACTCCGCAAGCAGTTCGCACCACTCCGCAACTAGTTCGCACCACTCCGCAACCCGTTCGCACCCCTTCGCAACCAGTTGACACCACTCCGCAACCAGTTCTCACCACTTCGCAGCCAGTTCGCACCACTCCGCAAGCAGTTCGCACCACTCCGCAACTAGTTCGCACCACTCCACAACCAGTTAGCATCTCTCCATAGCCAGTTCGCACCACTCCACAACCAGTTCGCACCACTCCGCAACTAGTTCGCACCACTCCACAACCAGTTCGCACCACTCCCCAACCGGTTTGCACCACTGCGCAACCAGTTCGTACCACTCCTCAACCGGTTCACACCACTACGAAACCAGTTCTCACCACTTCGCAGCCAGTTCGTAACACTCCGCAACCCGTTTGCACCACTCCGCAACCAGTTCACACCACTCCGCAACCAGTTCGCACCACTCCGCATTCAGTTCGCACCACTCCACAACCAGTTAGCACCACTCCGCAACCAGTTTGCCCAAATCCACAACCAGTTTGCACCACTCCACAACCCGTTCGCACCCCTTCGCAACCAGTTGACACCACTCCGCAACCAGTTTGCACCACACCGCAACCAGTTCGCACCACTCCGCAACCAGTTTACACCACACCGCAACCACTTCAAACGACTCCGCAACCAGTTTGCACCACTCCGCAACCGGTTCGCACCACTCAGCAACCAGTTTGCAACACTCCACAACCGGTTCGCACCACTCCGCAACCGGTTTGTACCACTTTGCAACCGGTTCGCACGACTCCGCAACCAGTTCGCACCACTCCGCAACCAGTTTGTACCACTCCGCAAGCAGTTTGCACCACTCCGCAACCCGTTCGCACCACTCCGCAACCAGTTCGCACCACGCCGCAACCAGTTCGCACCACTCCGCAACCAGTTTGTACCACTCCGCAAGCAGTTTGCACCACTCCGCAACCCGTTCGCACCACTCCGCAACCAGTTCGCACCACGCCGCAACCAGTTCGCACCACTCCGCAACCAGTTTGTACCACTCCGCAAGCAGTTTGCACCACTCCGCAACCCGTTCGCACCACTCCGCAACCAGTTCGCACCACGCCGCAACCAGTTCGCACCACTCCGCAACCAGTTTGTACCACTCCGCAAGCAGTTTGCACCACTCCGCAACCCGTTCGCACCACTCCGCAACCAGTTCGCACCACGCCGCAACCAGTTCGCACCACTCCGCAACCAGTTTGTACCACTCCGCAAGCAGTTTGCACCACTCCGCAACCCGTTCGCACCACTCCGCAACCAGTTCGCACCACGCCGCAACCAGTTCGCACCACTCCGCAACCAGTTTGTACCACTCCGCAAGCAGTTTGCACCACTCCGCAACCCGTTCGCACCACTCCGCAACCAGTTCGCACCACGCCGCAACCAGTTCGCACCACTCCGCAACCAGTTTGTACCACTCCGCAAGCAGTTTGCACCACTCCGCAACCCGTTCGCACCACTCCGCAACCAGTTCGCACCACGCCGCAACCAGTTCGCACCACTCCGCAACCAGTTTGTACCACTCCGCAAGCAGTTTGCACCACTCCGCAACCCGTTCGCACCACTCCGCAACCAGTTCGCACCACGCCGCAACCAGTTCGCACCACTCCGCAACCAGTTTGTACCACTCCGCAAGCAGTTTGCACCACTCCGCAACCCGTTCGCACCACTCCGCAACCAGTTCGCACCACGCCGCAACCAGTTCGCACCACTCCGCAACCAGTTTGTACCACTCCGCAAGCAGTTTGCACCACTCCGCAACCCGTTCGCACCACTCCGCAACCAGTTCGCACCACGCCGCAACCAGTTCGCACCACTCCGCAACCAGTTTGTACCACTCCGCAAGCAGTTTGCACCACTCCGCAACCCGTTCGCACCACTCCGCAACCAGTTCGCACCACGCCGCAACCAGTTCGCACCACTCCGCAACCAGTTTGTACCACTCCGCAAGCAGTTTGCACCACTCCGCAACCCGTTCGCACCACTCCGCAACCAGTTCGCACCACGCCGCAACCAGTTCGCACCACTCCGCAACCAGTTTGTACCACTCCGCAAGCAGTTTGCACCACTCCGCAACCCGTTCGCACCACTCCGCAACCAGTTCGCACCACGCCGCAACCAGTTCGCACCACTCCGCAACCAGTTTGTACCACTCCGCAAGCAGTTTGCACCACTCCGCAACCCGTTCGCACCACTCCGCAACCAGTTCGCACCACGCCGCAACCAGTTCGCACCACTCCGCAACCAGTTTGTACCACTCCGCAAGCAGTTTGCACCACTCCGCAACCCGTTCGCACCACTCCGCAACCAGTTCGCACCACGCCGCAACCAGTTCGCACCACTCCGCAACCAGTTTGTACCACTCCGCAAGCAGTTTGCACCACTCCGCAACCCGTTCGCACCACTCCGCAACCAGTTCGCACCACGCCGCAACCAGTTCGCACCACTCCGCAACCAGTTTGTACCACTCCGCAAGCAGTTTGCACCACTCCGCAACCCGTTCGCACCACTCCGCAACCAGTTCGCACCACGCCGCAACCAGTTCGCACCACTCCGCAACCAGTTTGTACCACTCCGCAAGCAGTTTGCACCACTCCGCAACCCGTTCGCACCACTCCGCAACCAGTTCGCACCACGCCGCAACCAGTTCGCACCACTCCGCAACCAGTTTGTACCACTCCGCAAGCAGTTTGCACCACTCCGCAACCCGTTCGCACCACTCCGCAACCAGTTCGCACCACGCCGCAACCAGTTCGCACCACTCCGCAACCAGTTTGTACCACTCCGCAAGCAGTTTGCACCACTCCGCAACCCGTTCGCACCACTCCGCAACCAGTTCGCACCACGCCGCAACCAGTTCGCACCACTCCGCAACCAGTTTGTACCACTCCGCAAGCAGTTTGCACCACTCCGCAACCCGTTCGCACCACTCCGCAACCAGTTCGCACCACGCCGCAACCAGTTCGCACCACTCCGCAACCAGTTTGTACCACTCCGCAAGCAGTTTGCACCACTCCGCAACCCGTTCGCACCACTCCGCAACCAGTTCGCACCACGCCGCAACCAGTTCGCACCACTCCGCAACCAGTTTGTACCACTCCGCAAGCAGTTTGCACCACTCCGCAACCCGTTCGCACCACTCCGCAACCAGTTCGCACCACGCCGCAACCAGTTCGCACCACTCCGCAACCAGTTTGTACCACTCCGCAAGCAGTTTGCACCACTCCGCAACCCGTTCGCACCACTCCGCAACCAGTTCGCACCACGCCGCAACCAGTTCGCACCACTCCGCAACCAGTTTGTACCACTCCGCAAGCAGTTTGCACCACTCCGCAACCCGTTCGCACCACTCCGCAACCAGTTCGCACCACGCCGCAACCAGTTCGCACCACTCCGCAACCAGTTTGTACCACTCCGCAAGCAGTTTGCACCACTCCGCAACCCGTTCGCACCACTCCGCAACCAGTTCGCACCACGCCGCAACCAGTTCGCACCACTCCGCAACCAGTTTGTACCACTCCGCAAGCAGTTTGCACCACTCCGCAACCCGTTCGCACCACTCCGCAACCAGTTCGCACCACGCCGCAACCAGTTCGCACCACTCCGCAACCAGTTTGTACCACTCCGCAAGCAGTTTGCACCACTCCGCAACCCGTTCGCACCACTCCGCAACCAGTTCGCACCACGCCGCAACCAGTTCGCACCACTCCGCAACCAGTTTGTACCACTCCGCAAGCAGTTTGCACCACTCCGCAACCCGTTCGCACCACTCCGCAACCAGTTCGCACCACGCCGCAACCAGTTCGCACCACTCCGCAACCAGTTTGTACCACTCCGCAAGCAGTTTGCACCACTCCGCAACCCGTTCGCACCACTCCGCAACCAGTTCGCACCACGCCGCAACCAGTTCGCACCACTCCGCAACCAGCTCTTACCACTCCGCAAGCAGTTTGCACCACTCCGCAACCCGTTCGCACCACTCCGCAACCAGTTCGCACCATTCTGCAACTCGTTCACACCACTCCGTAACCAGTTCGCACCACTCCGCAACCAGTTCGCACCACTCCGCAACCGGTTCCCACCACTCCGCAACCAGTTTGCACCACCCCGCAACCAGGTCACACCACTCCGCAACCAATTGGAACCTCTTCGCAACCAATTCCCACCTTTCCGCAACGAGTTCGCACCACTCCGCAACCAGTCCGCACCACTCCGCAACCTGTTCGCACCTCTCCACAACCAGTTCGCACCACACCGCAACCAGTGTGCACCACCCTGCAACCAGTTCGCACCACTTTCAAACCAGCTCGCACCACTGCGGAATGCGAGGAGGAGGAGGCGACAGCGGCTTACGATGGAAGAGTGGGCGTAGGGGCGAAACCACGTGCGCTGCGAAGTTATGGCGTGGACACAGGTCGTCGAGGATGAAGGCGATGCAACCGGGCAGATCCTTGTACCAAGCTGAAGGTGATGAGGAGTGATTGATGGATGAGTGGGCGCAGGGGGCGAAACCACGTGCGCTGTAGGAAGTTTTCGGCGTGGGCGCAGGTCCTCGCGGAAAAGGCGATGCGACCGGGCGGATCCTTGTGCCGAGCTGAGAACGATTTGCGGAAGCGAAGGAAGCGATTGATGAGTGGACGCAGGGGCGGAACCACGTGCGCGAGGGGATGATGCTGATGATGCTGATGCTGAAGATGGATGGCGGCGCAGAGGATACTGATGATGGAGGAGGAGGCAATGCGGAGGCGATGCAGATGATGCTAATGACGGAAGAGGCAGAAAACGGCGGCTGGTGAGGTTGAGAAGACTGAAGCGAGAAGGAGGAATGATGGAGGCAGATGAAGATAATGCGGGAAGTGAGGATTGGAGGCGGATGATGATGGAGAAGGCAAGAGGCAGGGAGCGATGCGAGCGGAGGACAAGGGAATGAGACGCGACGCGGCAGGTGGAGGCCACACAGCCTCTTCTTCGCGTTGAGGAGAGTGACGGCTTGTTCCCCAGTTGGCTCGGAAGTGGGAGCAGGAAGACTGGTGGTGTCCGATATCCTGTCAGTTGGAAGAAGTTGGCTGCGGCAGAGGAGGTCAGACAGCGGGCAGGGACACTAGGCTGCTGATTCCAGGAGAATGACGGCTTGTTCCCCAGTTGGCTCGGAAATGGGAGCAGGAAGACTGGTGGTGTCCTGATATCCTTGTACCAGCAGCTTTGGTTGCAGCTGCTTGACAAGGCGAGGAGGCGATGCGAGAGGGCGGCTCGAGACAATGGATGCGCACAGGAAGAAGATGGCGGCAACGAAGGAGCAGATGGAATTGTTGGGGCAGGATGAAGGGGAGGAGATGTCAGAGGAGGCGGATGCAATGTGGTGATGGCGGATGGGAGGCGGCAGGAAGCTTCTTGGTAGTTGACGGCAGACGGCGGCTCGAGAGTTGCTTGCGGCTGATGTGGGCGACTTGTTGCCAGTTGTTAGCCACGGGCGCGTAAATGGACGCAGGGCCTTCTTAGGGCGGCAAGGCGTTTCTTCAGCGTGAGGAACTCGTTAGGCAGAGCTGCTGATGTCAGCTGCAAGTGAAGCAAGGAGGCGCGAAGTGGCGGCAGCAGCGATAGAGCGGAAGCGATGGAGCGGGGGCGGCGGCAAAGCGGTGACGCGGTCACGGATCTCCAGGTGATGTTGCCTGAAGCTCTGATACCATGTCAGAAGAATGCAGGTACGAGAACAGCGGTGGCAGAAGCAGGCAGAAGCAGCGGAGTATTCAGGTGTACGTCAGCAGAGTGACGTAGGTAAGAGCGGTCCGAGGAGTTAGTTGCGGGGGCTGATAGAGGCTGGGACGCGAGGTAGTGGTGGTAGACAGGTTGATGTGAGAGAGGCGACTGACGAGGTTGAGATGGGAGAGAGCTGAGCGAAGTAACGAGAGTGACGGAGCGAAGCGTTGAGAAGTGGCAAAGACATGAAATGCAAGGAGCGAGCAAAGCGAAGACACGGCGGTGAAGCCGTGGAACCAATGGGGAACAGGATGTGCAGAACTGTTATGGTTGACCTCGAGGGAATGAACATCCTCGGTATAAAAGTGACAGAACAGGACAAACTAGCAAAGCAACGGCTTCTTTCCGCTAGCCGGACGCGGGTGACAAGTGTCACTTTTAGGAGATAACAAAAAGGTATTTACCGCCTTCTTGTGCACTAGCCGGACGTGCTTGCGGTCGAGCCGCTTATTAGGGGATTACTGGGTAACGTGCCGTTGGTCGGTTCTCACCGTCAACGGTTCGTGGGTGATGGGACTGAGGTGGTTCATGCCAAGGCTTGAACCGTTATTGAGAGCACTTAGAGTTTTCGAGAGAAGGGACCACAACGACTTTGTGGAGGCGAACTCGGCAAGTGCTCTGCCTTGACAGGGACACAATTCTAACACTGGGCGCAGTGTGAGAGCACGGACGCTGAGAAGGCAGTGAAGGCAAAGGAACTGGAGGTGGCCCAAAGGGTGAGCCTAAAGAGGAATCCAATGAATAAATTTACTCAAAGGAATACAAGCAAGACAAATAGGTAGCAGTCTAGCCTAGCGCGCTTCGACGAGTGGGCATAGAAGTGAGATGGCGACTCCGGCAGGAGAGTAGGAGCGCTGCGAGACCACGATTTGGCTTTGGTAGCCGTACGCATAGAGGAGTGACGTGCGCAGGGACGATCTCCGCAGGTGCATTTGCCTTGACCGTTATTACACGAAAACCGTTGGTTTGGTAGTGGCGAGCTTTGCTCGATAGTCGGTCGTGAGACCGTCCAGGCTTTGGTTGTCTAGCTCCGGAGATGAACCAGGACGGTCACTCTTTATTTTCTCGGTGGCTGCACCCCTTGAAGCGATCTCCGAGATAATCACACACCCCTTAGATCGGGAGAGGGGTGCAAGTCTTGAATGGTAGGCCAGGGAGTCCTGCTTCTGTGGAGGCGCAGCACAGAGAGAGCTTGGGAGGTTTTGGAGGCGGTGGACTCCTCAGCACCAGGTTGTAGAGAGAGGAGAAAAAACCTGGACGATGTAGCAGTTTGTGAGCAGAGTCAGTGAGGGTAGTGGTGGAAGAGACATCAATAGTGGGGCAGGCAGAGGACGTCAGTAGTGCGGCGGGGATGTCAGTGAGGTTGTTGCAGGGCAGTGTGGGCTTGCAGTAGGAGACAGAGCGGTTCCGATCAAACACCCATATAGTTCTTGGACTTAGACCGTAATTGGGTCTGCACAGGCTGTGTGTGGTGACAGCTCTGTGGAGACAGGCAGTCCAGATATGTGAGGTCATGTGATGTGTTTGCATGAAGTGGTCTGCTTCCTTCAGTAGACGGTTGACGAGGAGTCTGCCATGGGTGGGGGCTGCGGTCAGCAATGTTTTGTGGGTCATGCAGTAGTCTGTGAGGAAGGTATGAAGCGGCACATGAGCAATATTGGAGACAATGAGGCGAGGAGGTCGGTCAAAGTATTTGGTCTGTTGCCGTAGCCAGTCCCTGAGCACAGGAACGGCTCTGGTGAGTGTGCGAAGAGAGAGAACAGTGTATAGCCGTGAGAACTGATCGTGAATGAAGAGGAAGTGACTGTGACGGGCAGTAGAGTATGCAGATGGAGGTTGAATGAGTGCAATGTGTAGAGAGTCAAAGCTGCAGAGAGAGGTGTGAGAGGAGAGAGGAGGAGAGGAGGACACGGTGTACATCTCAAGACCATACTCCTCAGATCCAATCTCAGTCACGGGCTCTACGACTCCAAACATAATGGCATTGTTAGGAGCAGGATTCATAACAGCAAGGACGGCAGGAGAGGGAGGTCCTTCCACGTTGTTGGCTGGGATTGAATGCCAGCTTGAGCTTCCCATCCGGTTGTAGTAGCGCTGACGGCGCTCTTCCGCCCAGTTGGGTTGCTCGCCATAAGACTTGCCGGGGTTCTGATACAGCCATTCGTCGGTGGCGCGGTGATCACAGACGTGCGGCAGGTGGTTGCGGCGGCCACTCTTGGTCCCCTTGAGCGGATCGTGGCAACTGGTGTAGGAGCAGGCGGGGAAGCGGCTGAGCATGCGGTTGTTAGTAGTGGCGGCCATGGTCTCGAATGCATTGGTGGCGATGGTGGTCTCACGTGCTTGCTTGACGACATAGTCCTGTTCTGCTGCCATGAGTTTGGGGCTGATTACGGCGATGGTCAGCTGGTCGACAGGCAGTTGCAGCAGGATTTGGCGGATGATATCATACTGACCCGGGAGGCCGGAGATGATGCCGGTGTAGATGACAGTAGGAGGGAGGTCAATTTTCATTTCCTTGAGGTCGCGGGCAATTGTGGTGACAGCTGCGATGTAACTGACCATGTTGGTGTGGGCGGCAAAGGGCACGGAGAATAGCGACATGATTTTTATGCCGCAGGCAGTGGAGGTGTTGTTGCCGAAGCGGTCTTCAAGGGCCTTTCGGACCTCATGGGTCTTTGAACCGAGGGTGCAAGGTCTTCATGGAGCTCAGGAGCGGAGGTGGTCATGATGGTCATGAGGGCGGTGCTGTTGGCGACTTCCCAAGAGGCATGAGAGATGGTGGATGCAGAGGCGGCTCCAACGGGAGTAGACGACGAGGAGGCACTTTGACCAGGATTTGACACAGATCCTCCGGAGGGGTCGTTTCCGCAGGAGGCTGCAGTTGAGGCAGTTGCGGCAGAGGCAGCGGTGACAGGTGGTTCCACTCTAATGTCAGTGTTGGTGAGGAGGTTGCTGAGGGTGACTGCCTCAACGTTCTGCATCTTGAAGACGAGAGACACCAAGTAGCTCCACAACTTGTAGTTGCTGGTTCCATCAGGCTTCACGGAGAGCTTCGGGAGACCAGACAGAGTGAGGACGGAGGCCATGACGCAGTTGTCGTGGAGACACTGATGACCTGAGTGAGGAGAGGCGGCTCGAGGCAACGGCGCGGAACGGCAACACGATGAAGGCGGCTACTAATGAGAAGGAAAGGCAACTGAACTTAGGGCAAAGAGGAACGTTGGCGTGAGATACTGCTGCGGAGGAAGAGGGAATGGGCGCAGGGACAGATCCACGTGCGCATTCAGCAGAGATGAGCGGAAACCTGCTCCTGATGCAGAGGAGTGAGCGCAAGGGCGGAACCTCGTGCGCAAAATCACCACGAGGATGTGGAGTGGTGCTCCCACAACACCTTAGTCAGAAGACGAGCTGCCACCGTAGTTCTTCTGACGACCACAGTTCTTTGAGGCGGGATGGAAGCGCAAGTGGGTGCGGCCAACAGCGGCGAGCACGAAAGCACCAAGTGTGTTACCTGAGCTCAGATACCATGTCAGAAGATTGTGTGTAGTGGTTAGGACAGAAGCACAAGTAGAAGCAGCGTGGAAACGACGACGGAAAGCGGAATCGAGTCGGAAGTGAGAGGAAAGCGGAGGAATGTGATGTGGGCGTAGCACGAGAGGTGCGGGCGCTGAGGAATAGCGTACTGAAGTGGACACGACACTTTAGAGAGAAGGGAGGAAGCTTCCTTGAAGGTGCGGGCGTTGCCGATGTATGAGCGACGTTAGCAGGATGGAATTGGGCGCAGTGTGAGAGCACGGGCTTTGAGAAGGCAATGAAGGCAAAGGAACTGGAGGCGGCCCAAAGAGCGAGCCTAAAGATGAATCTAATGGATTAATATACTCAAAGGAATACAAGCAAGACAAATAGGTAGCAGTCTAGCCTATCGCGCTTCGACGAGCGGGCATATAAGTGAGGTGGCGACTCGGGCAAGAGAGGAGCAGCGCCGCGAGACAACGATTTGGCTTTGCTAGCCGTACACATAGAGGAGTGACGTGCGCAGGGGCGATCTCGTCATGTGCGCTCGCCTTGACCGTTATTACAAGAAAACTGTTGGTTGGGTAGTGGCGAGCTTCGCACGATAGTCGGTTGTGAGACCGTTCAGGCTTTGGTCGTCTGGCTCCGGGAATGAACCTTCACGGTCACTCTTTATTTGCTCGGTGGCTGCACCCCTTGAAGCGATCTCCGAGATAATGTCTGACACGAACTGATTACAGAGAGGTGCGAACCGGTTGCGGAGTGGTGGGAAGTGGTTGCTGAATGGTGCGAACTGGTTGCACAGTGGTGCGAACTGGTTGCGGAGTGCTGTGAACTAGTTACGGAGTGGTACGAACTGGTTGCGGAGTTGTGCAATCTGGTTGCGGAGTGGTGCGAACTGGTTGCGGAGTGGTGCGAACTGGTTGCGGAGTGGTGCGAACTGGTTGCAGAGTGGTGCGAACTGGTTGCGGAGTGGTGCAAACTGGTTGCGGAGTGGTGCGAACTGGTTGTGGAGTGGTGCGAACTGGTTGCGGAGTGGTGAACTGGTTGCGGAGTTGTCTAAACTGGTTGCGGAGTGGTGCGAACTGGTTGCGGAGTGGTGCGAACTGGTTGCTGAGTGGTGAGAACTTGTTGAGGAGTGGTGTGAAGTGGTTGCGGAGTGGTGCTAACTGGTTGCGGAGTGGTGCGAACTGGTTGCAGAGTGGTGCGAACTGGTTGCGGAGTGGTGGGAAGTGGTTGGTGAATGGTGCGAACTGGTTGCACAGTGGTGCGAACTGGTTGCGGAGTGCTGTGAACTGGTTACAGAGTGGTACGAACTGGTTGCGGAGTTGTGCAATCTGGTTGCGGAGTGGTGCAAACTGGTTGCAGAGTGGTGCGAACTGGTTGCGGAGTGGTGCGAACTGGTTGCGGAGTGGTGCGAACTGGTTGTAGAGTGGTGCGAACTGGTTGCGGAGTGGTGCGAACGGGTTGCGGAGTGGTGCGAACTGGTTGCCGAGTGGTGCGAACTGGTTGCGGAGTGGTGCGACCCAGTTGTAGAGTGGTGGGAACTGGTTGCGGAGTGGTGCGAACGGGTTGCGGAGTGGTGCGAACTGGTTGCCGAGTGGTGCGAACTGGTTGCGGAGTGGTGCGACCCAGTTGTAGAGTGGTGGGAACTGGTTGCGGAGTGGTGCGAACGGGTTGCGGAGTGGTGCGAACTGGTTGCCGAGTGGTGCGAACTGGTTGCGGAGTGGTGCGACCCAGTTGTAGAGTGGTGGGAACTGGTTGCGGAGTGGTGCGAACGGGTTGCGGAGTGGTGCGAACTGGTTGCCGAGTGGTGCGAACTGGTTGCGGAGTGGTGCGACCCAGTTGTAGAGTGGTGGGAACTGGTTGCGGAGTGGTGCGAACGGGTTGCGGAGTGGTGCGAACTGGTTGCCGAGTGGTGCGAACTGGTTGCGGAGTGGTGCGACCCAGTTGTAGAGTGGTGGGAACTGGTTGCGGAGTGGTGCGAACGGGTTGCGGAGTGGTGCGAACTGGTTGCCGAGTGGTGCGAACTGGTTGCGGAGTGGTGCGACCCAGTTGTAGAGTGGTGGGAACTGGTTGCGGAGTGGTGCGAACGGGTTGCGGAGTGGTGCGAACTGGTTGAGGAGTGGTGCGAAGTAGTTGCGGGGTGGTGCCAAGCCGTTGCGGAGTGGTGCAAACTGGTTGCGGAGTGGTGGGAACTGGTTGCGTAGTGGTGCGAACTGGTTGCGGAGTGGTGCGAACGGGTTGCGGAGTGGTGCGAACTGGTTGCAGAGTGGTGCGAAGTAGTTGCGGAGTAGTGCAAAGTGGTTGCGAAGTGGTGCAAACCGGTTGCAGAGTGGTGGGAACTGGTTGGGGTGTGGTGGGAACAGGTTGCGGAGTGGTGCGAACTGGTTGCGGAGTGGAACGAACTGGTTTCAAAGTGGTGCAAGCTGGTTGCGGAATGGTGCGTACTGGTTGCGGAGTGGTGTGAACTGGTTGCGGAGTGGTGCGAACTGGTTGCGGAGTGGTGCAAAATGGTTGCTGAGTGGTGAGAGCGTGTTGAGGA
>SZWC01035565.1:0-12334 GCA_023375785.1 Penium margaritaceum | reverse complement strand
TCCCCCCCCCCCTCGCCTCCTCACTAACTCGCTCGCTCGCTCACTTGCTCGCTCGCTTTTTTTTACGAGCGAGGGAGGAGCGAAGAGGGGGGGGACCTGACATGGCCCCTTCAGTTCTTTTTGTTCCCCCCCCCCAAAATCCTGACCTGCCCCCTTTCT
This sequence comes from Penium margaritaceum, assembly GCA_023375785.1. Taxonomy (NCBI): domain Eukaryota; kingdom Viridiplantae; phylum Streptophyta; class Zygnematophyceae; order Desmidiales; family Peniaceae; genus Penium; species Penium margaritaceum. Next base: position 12,175 of record SZWC01035565.1, on the reverse strand, counting down.
AGGTGGCAATGTAGATCTGGATGACGGTCAAACCCGGGGTGAGAAGAAAGAGGAAAAAAAAAGGAGCGACGGAAAAAAAAGAGGGGGAGATAGAGAATAAAAAAGGTGGCGGGTGAGGGAAACGGAAAAAAGGGGGTGGCCGAGGGTAAGAAGAAGAAGAAAAAAACAGCAAAAGAAAAAAAAGGATAATATTTCAACTACCACCGCCGCAGCAAGAACAGCTTTCATAGATGCAATAACAGCATTAGGTGGTGGAGTTTCCATGACTACATAGTGCGGAGGCTGCGCGAGAGCTTGTAGTTTCGCCTTCTCAGCCGACAGCGGACTGTCGTCGACGACGATCTCCGCTTCGAGACGCGTCCTATACCGGCGTCTTCCTGGGGCACGTAGATTGGTGCACGCAGTTCACTCCGTAGGGTAGACGGCGGACTCGATTCCTACCATCTGCGAGGGCTGGGTCGTCTACCGCTTGGAGCAGCAGCCACTCCTGCAGCCGCCACCCCTTCTCGTCTTGGAGCAGTCTTTGCGCTATTAGTGGCAGAAGCAATAGTGGCCGCAGTTAGTCAGACTGTAGGCTCCGGGCATGCTATGGTTGTGCAGCTCTTCCCGTCTGGTCACGTTTGCTGACACGGACACCGTGACCTCCAGGAGTGATAGTACCTATTGGCCTCATTCTCTCCCGTGGCTTGGTGTTTATCACTGGGAGTAGGTGTCCTCGGCACCTATCCATTGTCCAGTGCACGAGATGAGTGCGCGGACATCTGAGTAGGCGCCTTGCACGTTCGCTTGCTACTACTATGGTGATGGACGTCATGGTTGGCGTCGCTGTTGGACGCGCCCTCGCGGCTGGCATCCACCTTGGCTACAGCCTCGTCCGAGCCTGCGTCCTCCACAGTACCCGGATCTGCCGGCGTTGGTAGATCCCCTAGCTGGACCTCTGGCGAGCATATTCGCTGAGATCCACGGCCTCAGGCAGACGGTGTAGCGGCTTTGTGACCTCATCGTCATTGAGCGTGCTTGTGCTACTCGTTTGTCGACGGCCTCTTCGATCACATCTCCTCCATCCTCTTGTCCTTCCTCATCCGATGGTGTACCTTCAGCTCCATCTTCGAGCAAGTCCCAAGCTGCCACCATCCTTTCGATCCTCCACTCTGCTGTGACGACGACACCATCTCATGATGACATGTCTTCATGCAGTCATTCTAGTCGAGTGACTCCGCGACGTCGGCGTCTGCGCTCCGCACGGCGTGCTCGTGCCGGTTTTGATACATCCTCCACCTCCTCACCCTCCTTACTGGACCTGTCGGGGGGGAGTGTGGTCACCGCGCATTGCCAGATGTAACCCTAGCGACAGGATCCGCACTCGCGTCGGGCCGTACTGCACGAGCGTCAGCTCAAGCAGACTCAAATGATACGGTGAAAATACATGGCGTGGAGTCCGACCCCGACATGGCATTCATGGTGGAGAGTTGCATCTCATCATCTGGGTTGGATTCAGATCTTCCACAGCAGTAGGTGACATCAAGAGGAGCGCAGCTACGGCGTCCTTGGACGGTGCCAGTAGCGGCTCCGATCGATAGAGGCCGAGGGATGGCACATGAGTCTCATACGGATCGAGATGCATCTACCATACCTTTGGGGGAGAGTGTGCAGCAGACTCACACCAGTCCGGCGGATGTTGGGGTGCTTGGGACGTGCATGTCATTGAGGTCGACATCTACGCTAGGGCAACAGTCTGACATTCTGCAGCAGCAGGTTGCATCAGGAGGAGTGCAGGTCCCGCGTGCCTTGGCGGTGCCACTTGCGACTCCGACCGGTAGCGGCCTGGAGGTGGCACAGGAGTCTCGCGCGGATCGGGATACCCCACACGGATCTCCGGGGGCGTTGGCGCACGAGATTCACACCAGTACGACAGCAGTCGCAGTACATGAGCAGAGTCGGCCGGTTGGCCTCTTAGAGGTTGAAGCATTCTTGAGAGCAGCAGTTCAGAGAGGTGTCATTGGGACACGTGCTGCAGCAGACTCAGCAGGCTTCACCGTGTCATCTGCGCTACCTGACAACCGGTTTCAGCGTCAGGAGTCACCCATGTTCCCTGAGTCTATGTCCCTTGCATAGGACGGAGCACCGACACACATGACGGAGTCAGTTGGTGGTCTTCACTCCATTATTGAGCAGGTGGCAGCGACCAGCCTTCTTGGCAAGACAGTGCGTGAGCGCCAGCTGCGCTTGTTGGACGCCTTGACGAACATTGTCGAGTCGGAGCCCTGTATGCCTGTGTCCATTTCGGCGGCAGTCGAGGATGCTGGAGCAGGTCCATACATGCGGATGGAGTCATCTCGTCAGCAGGAGTTGAGTTCTGCCCCCTCGGTTTCACCTGTTGGTGACCTTACCGATCACATTGACGCCGAGAGTGGCAGTACCTACAAGGACGATATTTCCACATGCTCTACGGACTCCGACGCATCCTTCTCCTTCTCTCTTGGCATGCGAGTGCTCACTCCTCGCATGATAGACACGAGCTATGATGTGGATGCGACACCTGCAGCTGCATCCGATGTTCCAGCATCTCAGCACATTGTGAGCTTGGTTGACCCCCAGGAGGATGCACCAGCACCAGTTCCATCGTCTTCAGCAGCAGAGATGTAGATGGCACTGTACTCACGAGTTGTGTAGTCTGCATGTGTAGCATCCAGTGAGGCAGAGCTTATTCTACACCAGGTCGACATGGGCCACCTTGACATGTCTGAGGCAGATTATGCTGATCTGCAGGAGCGTGTAGGCATGCTTCATCGGGAGATGATGGCAGCCCGTGAGCGATTCTGAGAGGATGGCAGCATCACTGCTATCGGCGGGAACCTTGCGCCAATAGCATCTGGCACACCTATACCCAGGGAGGATCTTGTACGAGCTTCGAGTATGACGTCCGTTGGGGACACTATGATAGGAGAGGTGAGCGTGCCTTCGGCTTCCGCCATCCTCGCTCCTGTCGACCCCATCATCGCTCCTCCTTCTTTTACTGCTGCCGTCACGCACCTTCATCCACCCGACTCACCTGCCCCATCGTCATCTTCATCCATGAGTGGTGATCCGGTTCGTCGCTCCAGCTCTCCTCTTCCGGCAATATACCCCTGTGCCTCAGGGTGCTCTATCCCATATCCGAGGCCAGCTCCACCACTTCATCCATGCACGCGTGCTGCTCGCCCATTCCCTTTCCTCTGGCGTACACAGATGCATCCCGATAGAGCGGAGACAGGAGAGACTGTGAGTTGGGACCCTTGGCAGTCACGCGAGGACTGGTATACCCCAGGTGATGCAGCTACAACATGAGGAGTCGTAGCCGGAGACACCACTTCATCTTTGAGGGAGGGAGTCGACTCGCACGTGACAGGGGGAGCTATCTCTGCATGTTGGACACACCACATGACTCATCCCCCAGGATCTGTTGAGCTACGACATCAGCATCTCCATTGAGGACATCGCTGCCAGGTTCATCTGCCCAGGGGGAGTGTTGTTTGGACCTCGACCTGACGCGACGTCATGGGAGATGCATGGCGAGGTCCATGCTCTGTTATGAGCATTTACAGCATCCTGCATGTGGCTCATGGTACGTGCCTGCACAGCTACATGTAGATGGTAGCACCCTGTTGGTCGAGACCCGGACACTTGGTGCATTGTACCAGTGTCACGAGGAGACCATGTGATCGTGTTTCTTGGTGTGTGGCTATACTGTGTGTGGCATGTGTATGCGAGCTATTGGTCGAGACCCGGACACGTGGTGCGTTGCACCCGTGTTACGAGGAGATCCTCCCATGATCCTGTATTTGGAAGATGATACTATTGTATTGGTTTGCTCGTAGCGGTCGAGACCCGAGCCGTGGTACCGCCAGTGTCACGAGGAGACCATCTTGTCCTCTGACATGTGTATGATGTGCATTACACTGGTTTGTGTGCGTGCGCATCACTCCTCTCATGGTCGAGACCCAGACACTTGGTGGGTTGTGCCAGTGNGTGTGTGTGTGTGTGTGTGTGTGTGTGTGAGAGAGAGAGAGAGAGAGAGAGAGAGAGAGAGAGAATTCACTCATGCATATTATGGCTTGCCATACATTGTTGTTCCATGCCTTCATTCATTCGTTCTGGCATGGACGGCTATGTCAGCCAGGGGGAGTGTTGATTTGTGTGGCTTCCATCCGTCACGACCAACACCGCTAGTTTACCGATATACCCACATTCGGGGTGTATGGTAGAGGAGGGCGTGACGACACGACGGGCCTCCGGACTGAACAGAGACTTCTACAGCACCTACGACAACGTCGGCGAGACGCGGTCGATGCGTTCTGGTAGCCCTATGGGCTTGTCGGGAGCTAGGAGAGTATTCTCGGCGGGTTGAGACCCACGCACCCGGTGGACTATACCGGTGGGACGAGGAGACCCGGTGGCTGTACTAGTGCTTCCGATGTTCGGAAAGCCCTGTGTGATGTCTGGACGTTGATTCTCAGATTGTCTGGCACTGCTCCTATTTTCTCGGTGGTCGAGACCTGGGCACTCGGAGAGCTGTTCCGGTGCCTCGAGTAGACCACCGTCATTGTTATCGTAGTGTACACAGTGTGTTCTCCCCGCTGACTCGTTTGGGCTCAGCGGGGGTGACGGGGCCCGGTGCGGCTAGCTACCGATGCCCCTACTTTAGTTCGCCAGGGGCTCATTTGTTCTCTCTCCTTGTTCTTTTATATTCAGCGTTCCAGACTTAGCCAAATTCTTACCGTCTTGCATCGCACTCACACACAGAGCTCATGTTCGTTTTTGCATGGGCCTGCATGCCCTAATTCATTTCCAATTTACTTCCACTTGTACAAGTGATGGGGGTGCCACGTTTATGTGGAGGAAGTTCTGACTGAAGTCTTGATACTGCTTGAGCTTCATGATGTGGAAGACACAGTAGATTGCCATGTTGTCATAGAGACAAAATCGAGCGACGATTGGGGTTCGAATCCTCTCCATCTCAAACGATCCTTGTTGTGATATGAGCCGTTCCCGTCTGTTAGTAGAGCTTACTGTGACCACTCGGCCATGTTTGTGCTTGTGCACATCCTTGATGCGGATACAACACCTACGAGTGGTGGCTCCACCCATGAGCAGCTGCTAGACAGCTACCATGATGTCATGGGTGCTTGCCGGGGTGCTTTGCAGTTTCTTTGCAGACGCTAGAGCTTTCTCGGTGGACTGGCTCTCGCGCCCGATTTGCATTTTTTGCTTTGTCTGTCCACCGATTGATGCCGGACTTGTGCGTTTGGCCAGTTGTAGAGTCTAGCTTGAGATTTTGCTTCATTAGGCTCAGACGGTATTGCATTTGGATACCTGTGCCCATAGTTACCGCCAAAACAGTGGTTTTGGGCCAGATTTAGGACAAACTAACACTGTCGCGTGCGTCACACGCCCTGCGCCGCGACAGGTATCTATCCTGTGTGTTTGTCAGTTATCATTGCACTTTGCATGACTAAGCTATTGGAGCTCATGAGACTTTGCGCGTCTCCCTAACATGACCCTTGCTGTTTCTTACACGTGCTTGCCTACTAGTGTGCCAGCTAACTATACAGTGTCGCCATGTCAGCGGCCATAAGGTTAGGAAGCTTCCTAGCATTTTCTCTTGCTATTAGAGCTGTGAGACCCCTCTCTAAGCTTCACCGCAGAGACACAACACCAGCAAAAACAGTGCGAGTCACCGCCGCCGCCATATTCTTGGACTCGTTGCAGCTGGTTTTTAGCAACAACACCACCACGCAATTCCACCACCGGTGAACTGCGGTAGTTACCAGCTCTTGCAGCCAAGCCGAGAAGCAGCAACAACATTGGTAGGCAGCAACATCACCGGTAGGCAGCAGTAGTCGTGTCTGGCTACTCATCTATATAAAGAAAAGGAGTAGAAAAGGGAGAATCAGCTCGCGGCAGCGGCTGTGACCAGTGGCAGCGTGCAACCACAGCAAGAGTTTGAAGGAGCCGCGGCGTGAGCATCCGTGAGCAGCAATAGCAGCGCAACAGCGGCGGCGGAAGCGACAGTAGCAGCGTAGCAGCGGTGGCGGCGGTTGGAGCAGCAGCAGCAACCCTGCGTAGTGTTGTTGCTACGCAGCACTATTGCGTAATTGCATAAAAGATACACAACATTGCACAAAAGCTACGGAGAGCCGCGCAACCCCTACTTAGTAACAAGCTGGGGTTGATGCGGTCACCCCCACCAGTCACGCGAAGTGCGCGGGACACCGGTGGCGTCAAACATGCCCGTGTGAAAAATGCTATCATTTTTATTACTGGCATAAAAATGCTGACATCATCATTGGCTGTGCTGATGTCAGTAGTTTCGGGGTCGAAAAATCTTGTTTTCCTGACGTTCTAACTCCTTGAGAAATGCTTTTGGTTTCTTATTCGAAGCACGTTTGAAGTTCGACTCCAGACTGAATGCTTCTATGGCGCCGGTGCATGACAAAGGCGAAGGCCTTGGAGACCCCTCCTTTTCCTCCTCTTGGGGCATCATGAGTCCACGGTCGCAGTCACTCACGATCGACAAGCTTCGTCGGACACATGATGAGCTACGCCGGCAGTAGCAGCGACAGAGCGACATATTGTAGGAGATTACTGAGCAACTATGGGGTTGTTCGGGGGCCTCACAGCAGCCACCAGGAGGATCTACAAGAGTTGTACCATTTGTTCAGCAGTCTACACTGTATGCAATGCCATGGCCTCAGCACTCCTCATCATAGGTTGACACATGGGATGAGGAGGAGATAGAGGATGTTACACGCGAGGACGAGATTCTTGTCCTTGAGGAACGCATTTGTGAGCTACGTCCGAGGTCTCCCTCCCTCCTCAGCCTCTTACCTCGCCACCTTCTGGCCGTCAGGATCAGGCATGTTGATTAGCGACGTTCACCTTTGGTGGTCTTTCTCTCACTGGTGGTTTCCTTATACCCCGTCTACCATCGTCCAAGACTGAGGTCGCCCTCCCCACGGAGCGGCGACCGAAGGACTTCCAGAAACCTCCATCCCATTACGATAGCGACGAGGGATTTGATTGCTTGGAGACCTTGTTTAGGTGTGGGCTGACTCTGAAGGCGTCTGGCCTTACTACCACAGCCAGTACCATACTCGCGACGCTCACCAAATCCAGACAGCAGCGAGAGCGATGCGCGGTCTTCTCTACGCCATGCCGCGGGAGCCTATGGTCGACTTCCGCTCCATTCTGGGTGAGACCGGGACCGGGATTGGAGCAGATCCGCGCCAGGGTTCGGAGCTGGCCATGCCACTACTCATTGCTGGGACCCATGCTACCAGGGCCGCCCAACTACGTGAGTTTCACTCCCTCTGTCAAGGTCCCATGGAGCTTGCAGCTGACTACAAGAGGCACGCAATGCGCCTTTACACACGATTTGGGACCGGTGGCAGGACGCAGTTGTGGGAACTGGACACCATCATGATGTGGGCGCACTTGGACCACGTGAAGCTGTTTACGGGCTTCAACCGTGTGGCTATATCTGAGTTGTCAGAGTCACTCCAGCTGCTTCCTTGGACCCGTGGCTACTCCCTCCAGGCCACATCGGCTTATGAGGCTGCTACCGCCCATCAACAGACTCCACTTTTTGCGTCGGTGATTACGACCCCTCCTATGCCTTTGTCCGACCTCGCCTGTCCCACCTCCACCGCTTCCTCCTCCTCCTTCTCTACCCTGAGCGGCCACACTCACGGCATTGCAGTGGCCGTACAGGCGAAGAAAGGGAGTAAGCGACATGGGAAGGGATAGAAGCACTAGCAACAACAGCCGATGCGTAGGGGTAGTGGAAGTTCTGTCCATTGTTACAACTGTGGAGGTGCTCACCGCTGTACAGAGTGTGAGCAGCCCCTTGACTAGACTCGGATCATGCGCGACCTTCAGGCAGCGCACATGCAGCATATTTTCTTGAGTGAAACACGACCGGGGTGCACCGCAACCACGATTGGAACACACAGGTTTGTTTCACCAGGCGGTAGCACTGATATGGACCCTCGGGATTGCACGATCGTGGAGCTTTGTCAGTTGCTGGAGCTTCGTCAGTTGCTGGTGCTTCGTACTCAGGGAGGTGTGAGTGTGTTGTCACAGCCGGTTGGTCCCACTACAGCTTGTCTTGCTACGTCTCTTGCCCATGATGATGTTTGTGGTGGAGCTCAGTTGGTTTGCGATGAGGATGAACCTGACCGTACCGACTGGCTTGACGAGTCACAGATCTGTGTTGTTTGTTGCTTTCCTAAGTCCTCTACTTAGCGTCTAGCAGAGGCAGAATGTTTTGTGGCATGTTGCTCAGTGTCAATGACGGGTCGTGAGCCGAGTGGCACCTGGATCATTGACTCTGGTGCCACCCATCACATGACTTGTCGTCGTAATGACTTCGTTGTGCTAGGTCCTGTTGCGTCTGTTTAGGCCATTCGCACACGGTCTGGTCAATCGTTGCCAATGCAGGGAGTTGGGATTGTGCAGTTTGATGGTCCATCTGGCCCCTTGTACACTTATGATGTGCTCTTTGTCCCTGCTTTTGAGCTCAGCCTCCTCTCTGTTCATGCATGAACTAAGATGTGCCTCACTGTTGAGCACTCTGTTGACTCTCCCATAGTGACTGCTCTTGTCACACGTGCCATCGTACTTCGTGACTCTGTTGTTGATGACCTCTATCATGTGCCTTGTTACATTCCCTCTGTTTCTCCCCCTCCCTCTTTTACACGTGTGTTTGTCACTGGTGTTATCTCCCTTGAGCACCAACACTTGTTACATCGTTGCCTATGCCATGTGAGGTCGAACACCATGTCTAAGCTCATTGGAACTCATCCTCTGTCCAGCCCTCTATCTTAACGCACCTTCCTTGAAGAAGCTGTCCAAGAAAGATTGTCTTTTTTGCACCGAGGGTGAGATGGATTGCTGATCTTTCCCTGACTCCTCATGCGCACTGCGCCCCCTAGAGTTGGTCCACTCGGACCTTCTCGGTCCTCTCCCAATCGAGTCCCTCTCTGATCGGGGTCGATATGTTCTCAGCCTGACCAATGACTTTACTCAAATGCGATGGGTCTATAGCCTCCGCCAGAAGAGCGACGTCGCACTGGCGGTCCACCTGTGGCTTGTGATGGCTGAGCGTCAGTCTTGTCACACCCTACACACGTTCCTCTTGGATCGCGGTAGCAAGTTCTTAGTCGAGATGGGCGCCTACATTGGTGAGCATGGTATCTTTCATTAGCTTTCCGCCCCTGCTACACCACATCGGAATGGTGTGTTTGAGTGTTGGAACCGCATCATGGAGGATGCGGTTTGCGCTTTGTGGTCTGAGTGTGGTCTTTCGGAGTCCTTAACCTTTGAGGGCTTCTCCTACATGGCGTGGGTCTGGCACCGCTTGTCGCATGGTCCACTTCTAGACCATGTCACACCGTACGAGTTGTGGTTCGGCCATCGTGCTGATCTCCGTATTACCTGTGTTTGGGGGCCCCTCACATGTGTCTGGTACACCAAGGACCAGTAGGGATCCAATTTCTCATCTCGTGGACGCATGAGTACCTTCCTCGGCATCTCCCCACGATTAACGACCTGGCGCTTTTGGGACCTTACTTTCCATCGCATTGTCGAGTCAGGAGATGCTCTCTTCTTTTAGGCTCTGACCTACTGCAACTTGTTGAGCATTCTGTCGATGGCCGCCAACCAACTTCCTACTTGTGTGGCCTCCCGACGGATGGGGGAGTCTAGTCCTACGGATGGGTCCGTCCGGGCCTGCTCACCTGTAGTCCGGTCTCTGGCTGCTGACGATCCTGCCATCGTGGTTGTGAGTCCAGTAACTTCACCAGTCCCCTCTGACACACCTGATCTCGTGCCGGTGTCACACCCTTCTGGCACACCTGATCGAGTGCAAGTGTCGGTCCCCTCTGACACACCTGATCCCGTACTGGTGTCCGACCCCTCGGGCACTTCTGATCCCATATGAGCATCAGTCCCCTCAAGCACACCGGATCCTGTGCCAATGTTTGTCCCCTTTGTCCCACCCACTCCCATGCATGCACCTATTTCACTTGCGGTTATGGCCCACAAACATTCTCCGCAGCATGAGGTGAGCACCTTTGCATCGGGCTACTCTCGCGAGCCCGGCGGTTGTCTCCAACCAATGGCCTCTAGGACTCTGCGGACCGCTGACTCAATGCCTAGACGTCTGACTCGTACTGTTTAGAGTGGCGAGCCTGGCACGGAGGCCCTTGGCCTGAGTGTCCAAGCAGACCACACTGAGGTGCATATGGCATGTCATTTCGGCCACCAGTTGGTCTCACGAGAGTTCTCGGTCAATTGTGATGTTGCACCCGACCTTGTCGTGGTCAGACCGAGTCCTGAGGCATGTGTGTTAGCCACCCAAATCTTTCCCTTGACAACGCCTGATCCAGGCCCATTGAAGGAAGCACTCTCAGCTCATGATGTAGACTTGTGGCGTGCTGCTTGTGAGGATGAGCTGAGAGACATCTGTGACGGCTTAGATTTTGCTAGGGTCTTGAGATATCTCATGGCGTGATGGTTAGTGCGCATGATGCATTATAAACATTCCAAGTACTATCGCCATCTCTTAAACACATGAACAATGGCGAGAATCTCCTTCTCCTACACCCCAAAGTTTTGTTCTGGCCCGCGTAGTTTTCTTGACATGTGCGCAACCGGTTACTCTCCAACACCATTATCTTGGAGGAGAACAGATCCAAGAGCTCGATCAAAAGCATTGGTGGCCATGACGTAGTCCACCATTGGATCTGCCAATTGTGAGGTTGGAGCCAAGGTCATAGCATTTCTTTAATACACACTATGGCACAACTCAAGTACAACTATGGAAAAACACTGGCACAATTATGGCACAACTCTGGCTCAACTCCTGCACAACTCTGGCACAACTCTCGCACAACTCTGGGACAAGTCTGGCACAAATCTGGCACAACTATGGCAAAACTCTGGCACAACTCTGGCACAACTCTGGCACAACTCTGGCACAACACTGGAACATATATCACCCAACTCTCGCACAACTCTGGCACGAATCTGGTACAACTCTGGCACAACTCTGGCACAACTCTGGCACAACTATGGCACAACTCTGGCACAACTCTGGCACAACTCTGGCACAACTCCAGCACAACTCTGGCACAACTCTGGCACAACTCTGGTACAACTCTGGCACGACTGTGGCACAACTCTGGCACAACTCTGGCACAACTCAGGCACAACTCTGGCACAACTCTGGCACAACTCTGGCACAACTCTGGCACAACTCTGGCACACCTCTGGCACAACTCTGGCACAACTCTGGCACAACTCTGGCTTAACTCTGGCACAATCATGGCGCAATCCTGGCACAATGCTGGGAAAACTCTGGTAAACCTCTGGCAAAACTCTGGCACAAACCTGACACATTTCTGGCAAAACTCTGGCACAAGCATGGCACACTCCTGGCACGACTCTGGCAAAACTCTGGTACAACTCTGGCACAACTCTGCCAAAACTCTGGCACCACTCTGGACCAACTCTGGCACAACTCTGGCACAACTCTGTCACAACTCTGGCACGATTCTGGCACAACTCTGGCACAACTCTGGCACAACTCCGGCACAATTCTGGCCCATCTCTGGCAGAACTCTGCCACAACTCTGGCACAAATCTTGCACAACTCTGGCACAACTCTGCCACAACTTTGGCAAAACTCCGGCACAACCCGGCACAACTCTGGCACAACTCTGGCACCAACCTGGCACAACTCTGGCACACCTCTGGAACAACTCTGGCACAACTCTGGCACAACTTTTGCACGACTCTGGCAAAAATCTGGCACGACTCTGGCAAAATCATGGCACAATCCTGGCACAACTCTGGTACAGCTCTGGTACAACTCAGGCACAACTCTGGCACAACTCTGGCACCACTCTGGCAGCATTTTGGCATAAATCTGGCACAACTCTGGCACAACCCTGGCACATCTCTGGCAAAACTCTGGCACAACTCTGGCACAACTCTGGCACAACTCTGGCACAACTCTGGCACAACTCTGGCACAGCTCTGGCACAACTCTGGCATAACTCTGGCACTACTCTGGCACACCTCTGGAACAACTCTGGCACAACTCTGGCACAACTCTGGCACAACTCTGGCACAA
>SZWC01035558.1:0-10009 GCA_023375785.1 Penium margaritaceum | reverse complement strand
GAGGGAGGGAGGGAGGGAGGTAGAGAGGAAGGGAGGGATGGAGGGATGGAGAGATTGAGGGAGGGAGGGGGGTGAGGGAGGGAGGAAGGGAGGGAGGAAGGGAGGGTGGAAGAGAGGGAGGGAGAATGGGAGGTCTGGTGGGAGGGAGGAGGGAGGGAGGGGAAGGGAGCGGAGGACAGAAAACAAGGGAGAGGGAGGGCCGGAGGAAGAAGCAGGGGGGAAGAGACCAAAGGAAAGAGCGACGAGACAAGAAGCAAGGGACTAGGCAAAGGGTGGGACGCAAGCAGCGGGACGAGCAGGGCGGAAGAAGAGAACAAAGGCAGGAGGGAGGAGGGAAGAGTGGGAGAAAGGAGCTGGGATGTGGACAAATCAAAACTACCAAACATGGATTCTATCAGGGAGACGAAAAGTCAAGCAACACGGTCTCAACAACCAATGACATGTTCCAAGGCTGAAGGAAACTTGTAACCGTGACGCACTTGTAAAGGTATGTGACGGCAATCCATTCGCAGAAGAAAGCTGAGTCAAAGAACTGCTGGAGCCAGCCGCCTTCGAGGTAGCCACCCAGCTTCCCATCCTCTTGAGACGGAGACGATGTGGGAGGAGAAGATGCTGAAGCCCGAGTCACTGGGACGGACGTCCCGAACAGGGACGACATTCTGCCAAACGCTGACGATGGGGACCAGGGAGACGAGTCCGGAAAGACGTAAGAAAGGTAACAGGTGGCAGCTTGACTACGCAATCAACTCAACGCAACGTCCCCCGCAAGTAGCCGGGTTCCTTCTAGCCGAACCATGCATTAAGTGAACTACGGTGCCGGCGATGATGGTTCACAGGCTGAAATCATGCCAAGAGGTTACCAAGACGCCTAGTTTCTGCGACAGCGGAAGCTAGGTCATCCTCGGCAGGCTCGACAGTCTATCTGCGGAGAGGGTGGGACCCGAGTTTAGACGCCATGGACGGCCAGTGGGGGTAGCCCATACAACATCATCCTTGACAACGGAACAGACGCCGATGCGAATCGCAGAGAAAGCGGAGGCGCAGATTCGTCACAAGTCGCCAGAGATGTTGACCCTTGAACGTGCAACCAACTGACGTCACGCGAGCTCCAGTTCCTCGCTTTCCCGCAAATCCACCTGCAACCGCCAAGAAGAAAAATAAAAATCCTGCAAACGCCCAGGACAAGACAAATGCATGAAAAGGAATCCATAGACTTCAAACGCAGGTTTCAATGGCGAGTTTAACTTGAAACCTTTCCATTTCTGTGAGAACGTTTACGTCGCAACAACAATTCAGATCGTAAGTGGCTTCGTAAGGAGGACGACTTTCAAGATCAAAACATTTTTTTTCAAGCATTGCCTTTGTGAAAGACGCGAGAGGCTGTCCGCAAGGACGATGTGCTACATGAGCAAGTTTGCGATTAAATGTTCAAACCTTGCTCACGGCGATACTATGCAAGACTTTTTGGAGTCTCAGATGTAAAAGGTCTTTGAGCGGGAAACTGCCATGCCAGAAATCAATTCCCCTTACAGTTAGCCCCATGTGGCAAACACTTTCCTTCGTCCCGTAGATGCTGGAGTTCGAACGCTCAGAGAACGAGGAAGTTTTCAAACCCTGGAAGTCCCTAAACGAGACATGAGCAAGTAACCTTGTTGTAAAGCAATTATAACCCGCGTGATGATGCTGGACAGCGTGAAGGAGCATCACAAGAAATTTTGTTTTCCAAAAAGAGGACATGTAATGCGCTTTGTACAAAAGAGAGATACCATCTTTGTTCACGTAAAAATGGATTTTTTTACAGGAACATAATGGATGTGCTCTTGTTGTCGTCGACGATTGGCGGAGCCTCATTCTGTTTCCTTCAAACAAGGTTCCTTGCTTTGTTCTTGACAAAAGCAATATGTGCACATTTTTCTTATTCGTCAGCAACTAGAAGTGGCCACGTGGCAAAAAAAATAGATTGCCACGCTAGGTAGCTTTTCAAACCCAACTCACCTGACTTGGTTTGAAGTGCTTGTGACGAAAAACTAAAAAGGAAAGTGCAAGGTACCAAGTAATTTTCGCGAGGGTTTCTAGTTGTGACCTCAGCCTTCAACTCTTCGCGAAATTGGCGGAGAGCTGGAGGCTATGGAGGTGTACAACTATGAACAGTACCCCATACTCGGTAAACTAAGGCGTTGTTCTTAGCTAACCATCAAGACAGGCCCCATGATTGAACCACACCGTCTACAGTGAAGGTCTCTTCAAGGAAAAGGAGCAAGGTCTTTCCACTGGCTAAACAAAACATCGATCAGGACTGATACGTCAATCTTTATGTAAACTGTAGCGGGTCGAGTCTCCAGATCTTGATCTGAAGTCATCGTCGAAGTCCGTAGAATGGCGTTCTCAATCCGCTTCACGGGTTTTCCCCCTTCGTGGGACCGAGGGGCAATCATCATCAACGCCCCAGAGTCTCAGGAGTCCCATTTCCATTTTTAGCTTTATCCTTGGTTTTGGGACCCAAACTAGGGTTTTTTACCATGAACTCGTGCGTTTGCACAAGTTCTTCTGTTACTTTATGTCGAAGTTCGTCACAAAAGAACTTCGATTTACGATGTTGACAAGCAGGCGCGAAATCGTCGCGTGCGAGGCACACTGACGATTTCGCGCCAGGATCTCTCGCCTCTCATCCCTCGTCCCCTCTCGCTCGCTTGCAAGGAGGGCGAATGGGGACGGGGACACGAGGCCACGAGGCCTCACCCTCGAGGCCCTCGTGGCCCTTTAGCCATCGATCGGGCTGAGGCCGCGATCGGCGGCTGCCGGCTGGCGGCTAGTGGCCTGGCGGTCACTTAGCTGGCCGTCGGCCGACCAGCCGGCCGGCTGCGAGCTATCTGGCAGCCAGCCAAGTGCTGGTTATCGGCCAGCTCTCGCTGACGTGAGGGATGGTGCGCAACCACCCCTTGCTTCAGCGAGGAGGGAGGGCCGATCCGGCCCTTCCGCTACATTTCTCCCCACTCAATATGAACAGTCTCGGTTCATGAACAACAAGCAAGATTGCCCGATAGTGAGTCATCAACATTGTGAAAAAAAGTTAATAGCTTCAATCACCACCTAAACATGAACACGTGCACTTGGACCTAAGCTGCGGCTTGTCGGTCTGCGTGGCTAGCGGCCTCTCCCCTTTAGGCTGGAGCGTCTCCACGATAACCATGTTGGGCGTTCCCAATCTCCTATGGTTGCAGTCCATGAATGCCACCTTGCAGGAATGATGTTCACTTTTTTCGCCTTTAGGTGGTGCCCCCTGACACGGGCCGATTCGTGCAAGCTGCCAGCTCGCTCCAATACTCGTTGACCACCCCTGTGGGCAACCGAGATTCGGGCTCCCATGAGTTATGTTGAGGTCCACACCCGACCCCATGAACGAGGTATTCCCTAACAACCCGCGACCGGAGAGTACGCTCTCGGTGCTGGAGTAGGCGAAGAACCCCGTATTGGCCATCGGCAGCAAGGACTGCCGGTGGTGGCTGAACGGTTCCCCTGCCATGTATGGAGCCAACAAGCTGACATGAAACACGTCATGTACCCTA
The DNA here is from genome assembly GCA_023375785.1 of Penium margaritaceum. Classification (NCBI taxonomy): domain Eukaryota; kingdom Viridiplantae; phylum Streptophyta; class Zygnematophyceae; order Desmidiales; family Peniaceae; genus Penium; species Penium margaritaceum. The sequence continues at coordinate 6,443 of SZWC01035558.1, read as the reverse complement.
CTGCACTTTAATTTCGAATGTTGACTTGATGCATGATTTATTTCAACAAAAAAATCACACTTTTGCATTATGTTCACGTACCCATAAATTGAACGTAAAACCAGACTGGAAACCATAAATTCGAAGACCGGTCCGGTTCATTTTTTGCGTTTCGACGAACGCCATCGTCGCTCGGCATTACTTGCTCGGTAATGCCGCGACGACCTCCGGGTTTCACGGACACACGTCACTATTACCGAACCGCCTATTCGCTCTTCCATTCACGTGGTTGTTTCTTCCTTATCTCACCTCTTTTCCCCTTCCTTGGTATTTTTCGGACTTCTGAGCACTGATGACAAAATTTGAGCTAGACAACAATGTGGACAAACCCAGGTTATATGTCTGCACAATTCTTGTCTGTGATGCGATGAATTCCAATATTCCATTTAGGAATTAACTCAAACAACCATTGAATTCGATGTAAATGCTAAATTCGACGAAATTCAACCAACCAAAGAACAGTTAAATTCGAAATCAAGGTGCAGTAGGGTATGTTCATACTCGGCGGAAGTAGCAATCGGTATGCGAGTGGCCCGATGCGTGCAACGATGGGAAACGGCCCAATCCACTTCGGCAGAAGTTTTTCGCGCCCTTGGCAACTTCACCTGAAGATTCTTAGTGCTAAGCAACACTTCGTCATCGATGTCAAACGAGACCTCTCGGTGACTTTTTTCGGCATATGCCTTTTGTCATTGCTAGGCAACTTGAAGGTGACCTTTCGCCTCCTTGAAAAAGGAGTCAATGCGCTCGGCAAAGGCTTGAGCATAAGGAACATGTCCTCCTGTACTTCCACTCTTCACCAATGAAGAGGGCACCACTAGATGCCGACCACTGTTCAACACAAATGGTGTGAACTGTGCAGACGCGTTCACCGAGTTATTCACTGCAAACACGATCGGTGCTAGGAATTCGTCCCAGTCATCCATGGCAGGGTCCACGCACAAGTGGAGCATTTATTCTAGAGTGCGGTTCATGCGCTCTGTTTATCCGTGAGTTTGAGGGTGAACTGCTGTTGACATTTGCGGCTCGCTGCCAAAGTACTCGTGCATCTTTTGCCAGAACTTACTAGCAATTTTTCAATCTCAATCGAAGATAATGCGCAAGGGCAAGCAGTGGTGCTTTACGATACCCTCAAAGAAGAGACAAGTGGTCTCCTCTGCGTTAACATAAGTGGTTGTAGGAATGAAGTGTGTCATCTTCGTCACAAGATCCACAACCACTAGTACTACATCATGGCCACGGGTCGTGTCAAGAAGACCAGTAATGAAGTTCATGCTGACGCACTCCCATGGAGTCCCAGGAATGTGAAGTTGTTGTAGGAGTCCAGAAGGCTTCTTGTTACTAGTCGTATTCCAAAGACATGTAATGCAATACTTACGGACATCGACACTCCATCCCGGCCACCAATAGTGGTCCGAGAGTGCCTTTCCGGTGTTTCAAGGTCCCACATGACCTGCGACCGGCGGGTCGTGAACCTGGGAGATGCTATTTGCTCGAAGGTCTCCCGAGCTTGGCAGAACAACTTGTTCTCCGTGCGAGAAGATTCTTGGGGCCTCCATCAACCCGTACTTGTCTAGATTTTGAGAGTTCTTGAAACCAAGACTCCACACAAAATCCCATCCACATCCTGTTTACAAAACAGTTGCAATGGATAATCTGTCGCGGGTGGTTCCCGCAGAAGTACAAGGGGATCTCTTATTTGTACTGTTACTGTTGTAATGGCCATAAAACACCCACCAACCTCGGTGGTTGCTTTAACTTCAATAGGCTGTCGGCTTAGTCGATCGGCCACATTGATGCGTCTTGGCCTATATTCCGATGTGAATGAGAATCAGCTCAGGTGTTAGCTCCAACGCGCCTATCGTCTTGACAGGTTTGGTTGTATTTGGAAAAACACCAATTGGTTATGGTCGGTCATGACTGTCACACCCCTTTAGCACCCTAAATGTAGTAGCGCCACATCTTGAAAGCGTGTACTACCACAAGGAGCTCTTGATCCCCAATCGTGTACCGCGTTTCCAAGGGGATGAACTTCCGGCTCTCATACGCAATTTGGTGACCGCTCTGCATGAGGACGGCTCCGATTCCTACTACGAACGCATCACATCAAACCTCCCACGGTTGCGATGGATCCAGAAGAGCTAGGACGGGCGGAGTGGATATGAGCTCTTTGACTTTGAGAAAAGCGTTCTCACAATCAGATTTCCATTCCCAGTGCACGTCTTTTTGCGTGAGCCTGGTTAGCGGTGCTACCAGAGTCGAATAACCTTGCATAAACCGTCGAAAGTAGTTTGCAAGGCCGAGGAAAGACCAAATCTGCAGAACATTATGGGATAGCTTGGACCTTTCATGGGTCGACACGGAAGCCATATTTTTCAACGATGTGTCCAAGGTATTGGAGATCATCTTATGCAAAGTTGCACTTGCTCACTTTGGCATAGAACTTCTGTTCCAGAAGGATTACGATAAGTTTTCTTAGATGTTCTATGTGATCTTCCATTGATTTGGAGAAAACCAAGATGTAGTCTTGGTAAACCAAGACAAACTAATCGAGTTGCTTGGCAAACGCTCGGTCCGATTATCCTTGGAAGGTTGTCGGGGCATTTGTAAGCCCGAAACATTACACTCGAAACTGATAGTGTCCTATGTGCGTTCGAAACATCATCTTCCGTGATGCGGATTTGATGGTACCCTTGAGATAAATCCAAGATGAAAATACCCTTTCCCCTTGGAGTTGGTCAAAAAGGTCTTGAATCAATGGTAAGGGGAATCAATTTCTCACCATCAGCTTGTTCAACTTCCGGTAATCCACGCACGTCTGTAAACCACTGTCTTTTTTGTTCACAAAAAAAACTTGTGCAACGTACGACAAGCTACTTGGCTCGATCCATCATTTTGCAATGTACTCTTTGATTTGGCTTCCGCATACTTCTCACTGTTGCTGAGGTTGGCGCAGGTTGCCTTTGGTGATACGGTTGCCTTTGGTTTCGCAACCGTGCTTGCGGCGGCAGCTCCGGAGATTTGGAGTCCGTCGAGGGCGTGTGGTGAGGCCGTCACCACCTTGCCTTTGTTGTTGTTTGACGGTCCGACACTTACAATCTCGTAGCCTTTGCAACTAGCGCTTGAAAGACGTCGTGGGGATCATCCCATAACTTTGAGGAGAGGTCGTCTCCCACAATCTCCTTGCTCTCACAATCGGTGAGGCAATTATAAACTTAACTTAGATTTTCCTAGGCTGCCACGTCGGCACAAGGGTGTGTTTTTTGAAAACTAGTCTTCCTAAGCCGTGACTCATGGTAAATGGTAGTGTCTAGAATATAGGAAAACATAAAACTACCAGACAATGAAATGACAAGGGACGTGAGTGTCGCTCACAAAACAAGAGCAAGGACTGGAAGGAGGAATACTAAAAATTCCTAGTAACTCTTTCACTATTTCTTCTACCTCCTTGTCTTCCTCTTGTCTTCTTGTATCCCTTGGCCTTCTCTTCATGTGCTTTGATGCCTCTTGCGTTCTTGGGCGGCGTCTCCCTTGAGCCGGTGGCATTGGAACACGGTCAAAACCCTTCAAGGTGACACCTTCCTCCTTTTTAGAGTGCTCTCAGGTTGTGAGAGTCCCTGATCTTGGGAAAGGAAGTTGCCCCAATTATTTGGATGAGGGAGGGAGGAAGAAGTCTTGTAAATGGGGAGGATTTGGTGGTTTTTAGGGGTGGGGATTCCCACCCCTGTCCCATGAAAATCTTCCTAGCTCCGTGGAAACGAGGAGAGGCTGAAAGGGAGAGGATCCCTCAAGTAGAGCCTTTTTTTAGCTCTCCAACGTACTTTACGACACTTCAATCCGTGAACTATAGATGCCGCAGTCCTTTCAGACGTTTCTGTTACTGCTTGTAGCTGCCGGCGGCGTTTTATGTACGACGTAGCTGCCGTTTCTGTTGAACCCTTAGTCGTGGGGGTTGTCTGGCTCTGAGAACCACTGTAACGGGTTGAGTCTCTAGCTCCTGCTCTGAATTTGTCATCTGAGTTCACAGAATTGTGTTCTCAGTCCACGTCAGGGGTTTTCCCCCTTGGCAGGACTGAGGGGCACTCATCATCAACGCCCTAGAGCAGGGACACTCAAATTTTTCGAGTCTCCGGATGCCCATTTCCGTTTTTAGCCTTACCCCTTGTTTTGGGATCCAAATAAGGGGTTTTAACCTCCAACTCGTGTGTTCGCATGAGTTATTCCGCAACTTCATGTCAAAGTTTGTCACAAGTGAATTTCAATTTACGTTTTTAATGTTCTAGCACAAAACCGTCGCGTGCGAGGCAAGCCGGTAATTTTGCTCCAGGATCTCTCGCCTCTCCTCCCTTGTCCCCCTCCCTCTTCCTTGCTCACTCGCTTGCTGGGAGAACAAACGGGGGCGAGGGCAAACAGGGACGAGGCCTCTCTCTCAAGGCCCTTGTGGCCCCTCAGCCGTTGATCGGGCTGAGGCCACGATCGGCGGCTGGCGGCTGGCGGCTGGTGGCCGGCCGGTCACTTGGCCGGCCGTCGGCCATCCAGCTGGCCGGCAGCGAGCTGGCCGACGGCCAGCAAAGTGGTGTCCGTTGGCCAGCCCTCGCTGACGCAAGGGGTGGTGCGCAACTACCCCTCGCTTGAGCGAGGAGGGAGGGCCAAACCGGCCCTCCCGTTACATGAATAGAAGCTTTAAATAATCAACTTCACGTTATCAAAATCATATCCTTGTTTTCCTCCCTCTTTTCCTCGGAAGTACGAAATACATCAACCATATTTGGTAGTGAAAAGGTGAGAAAACATTCACACTGGTGGTAGGAGAATAATGCTACGTTGCTAATGTAGACAAGTCCTTAAACTCTGTGCGTGGGCATTCTTGTCATTACATATGTGGCCAACTGCGCATTGTCCTTGTGATTTTACGAGTCTCAACAGATGGATTAGTTTCAAGCACCCCAACCTCTAGTATTTAATCATAAGAGTTTGTGACAAGTTGAACCACATTCCATAAGTGTCCACATAATTATCATAAACCGTATCAATATGTTGACACTATTTAGTAAGCTTTTCAAAGAGGCTAGCCTTTTATGAAAACAAGCTCCAATAAATTTTCAACTCCAAAATTTTCTGGCGAGGTTTCGGGAAGCAACCTCGCATGACAATGCGTAGCAAACACCACTCGGTTTGAGCTTTTAGGATCATGTCTATGCCTCATTCTTGTTTCGGCTATTTTACAAATCCACTAGATAGTTTTCATTGTTTTCGTCGAATTAAAATTACTACATATGAAAATGTATCCAATTTCCTTGACTCCTCAAATCCTCCTAAGCTGCGCTCTTTCCATGTAAAAACCATCTACGTTCCACTCTACACAACACTTGGTATCGGGGCTCAGTTGCACGGAAGGGAAAATGGACAACTTAACTCTTAGATAAACCAGAAACAAGTCTTAAACGCACCTCAAAAATTTAGTGGACCCTAAGATGTCGATGGTGAAAGGAGGAAGCGCAGCCTATGACGAGCACCGCAAAACCAATGAAGACTTCGACAATAGAGGATCGGGAGCAAGCAGTTTAGAATTCTCTATACACAAACCAGGCAATAGTAGTGGAAGGCTTCACGGTGAATGGTGCAACTGCCACCTTAATTGTATGTTGATTGACAGTTGTCTCCTCCGCATCCTCTATGTCATCTTGCTCAAAAGGATGCTATTGTCTAGTTGAAACATTTTAGGTTGAATATCACGCCCATGGTGTACCTCCATCTACTCCACATAGCATTTCTAGGGAAGCCTGTGACGACCCTTGTGACAAGTCTTAGTTCTTGTGAACTGCATACGATGCAGTTTCTGCCTGATGCTAACGGCACACCTCGTCCTTGAAACGGTAGAGGCCATCACTCGCCTACGATCATGGACCGATGCCTAATGAGCAGGTTATTGAAGGACCCTCCGGCTCCTTTCCCTTGTGAGTGCATGGAGTTATGTGCACCGCTCAGTATGGGATGGGATACCAGAGTCGTTGAAATGGAAAAATGTCAGCGATGACATCGATAGTTACTCTGGTCACGTCGATAGGAATGTATTGACAAAATGCTGACGTCAATAGGGTTGCAACCTGCTCACCTGCGATTGGAAGCAACCTTACGTCTCTTTTTTTCATTGCTTCCATGAAAATTTGTGCGCAAATGGGTGGGATAACCTTGTCACCCTCTCTTGGAACAGATGTGGTTGCTACTTTCACATACTACTACTACGGCTGCTGATGTGTAGCTACAATGGCAGTAACATCTCATGCCACTGTTAGTGGTGACGTTCCTTCCATTAACCTTCACATATGGAATTCCCTCTTGTTTTCCTCACATACTCTCTCTCTCTCTCTCTCTCTCTCTCTCTCTCTCTCTCTCTCTCTCTC
>SZWC01035557.1:5335-16882 GCA_023375785.1 Penium margaritaceum | reverse complement strand
TAATGCACATACACATGTCATACACATGTCAGAGGACAAGATGGTCTCCTCGTGACACTGGCGGTACCAGGGCTCGGGTCTCGACCGCTACGAGCAATCCAACACAATAGTATCATCATCCAAACACTGGACCATGGGAGGATCTCCTCGTAACACGGGTGCAACGCACCACATGTCCGGGTCTCGACCAACAGCACGCATGCATATGCCACACACAGTATAGCCACACACCAAGACACACGATCACATGGTCTCCTCGTGAGACTGGTACAACGCACCAAGTTTCCGGGTCTCGACCAACAGGGTGCTACCATGTACATGCAGCTGTGCAGGCACGCAGCATGAGCCACATGCGGGATGCTATAGATGCTCACAACAGAGCATGGACCTTGCCATGCATCTCCCATGACATCGCGTCAGGTCGAGGTCCACACAACATGGAGTTGTGCGGAGCTAGACAAAGTAGTACAAAGTTGTAGGAGTTGTACAAAGTTGTACAAAGTTTTACGGAATTGTACATTGTTGTACGGAGTAACGGGGTTGTAGCAAGTTGAAGCGAGTTGTAGTGTGTTGTACAGAGATGTACAGAGTTGTGCGGAGTTATTCGCACTTGTACAGAGATGGACAGATGTTTACGGAGTTGTACAGAGTTGTACAAAGTTGTACCACGTTGTACAAAGTTTTACTAAGGTGTACAGTTTTGTATGGAGTTGTAGCAAAGTGAACGCATTTTCACGGAGTTGTCCGTATTTGTACAGAGTTTTACGGAGTTGCAGGGAGCTGTACGGAGTTGTACAGAGTTTATCAGCTTTGCACGGAGTTGTACGGAGTTGTGCGAAGTTGTTTGGATTTGTAGCAAATTTTACGGAGTTGTACGAGGTTGTCCGGATTTCTACATAGTTGTACAGAGTTGTACGGAGTTTTGTAGAGTAGTAAGGAGTTGTATGGAATTGTATGGAGTTGAATGGATTTGTAAAGAGGTGTACGGAGCTGTACGGAGTTTTATAGACTTGTACGGAGTTGTAGTGAGTTGTATGGAGGTCTACAGAGTTGTAGCAACTTGTACAAAGTTTTGCGGAGTTGTAGGGAGTTGTTCCGACTTGTACCGAGCTATAGAGAGGTTTTGCAGGGTTGTACGGAAATGTACCGAGTAGTACAGTCATATAGCGAATGGCACAGAGTTTTACAGAGTTGTACAGATTTGCACAGCGGTGCCCGGAGTTGTAAGGATATCTATGGATTTGTACACAGTTGTTCAGATTTCTACATTGCTGCACGAAGTTGAACGGAGTTGTACTGAGTTGTACAAAGGGTTACAACGTTGTACGGAGTTGTACAGAGTTGCACAAATTTGTAGGTAGTTTTACAGAGCTGTACGGAGATGTGCAGAGCTATACGGAGTTGTATGGAGCTATACAGAGCTGTTCAAAGTTGTGAAAATTTTAAAAAGTTGTATGAAGTTGTACAAATTGTTTCGGAGTTGTAATTAGTTGTACAGAGTTGCACAAAGTTGTACAGAGCTATACGTAGTTGTATTAAGTTGTACGGAGGTGAACAAAGTTTTGCCGAGTTGTACGGATTTGTACGGACTTGTACAAAGTTATACGGAGTTGTAGCGAGTTGAATAGAGTTGAACTGAGTTGTACGGAGTTCTACGGAAAAACAAAGAGTTTGATGGAGTTGTACGGAGTTGTATGGAGTTGTACAGAGTTGTACGGAGTTGTAGTGAGTTGTACGAAGTTCTACAGAGTTGTACGGAGTTGTTTGGAGTTGTGCGCAGTTGTACGGAGTTGTAGGGGATTTTAGCAAGTTGTATGGAGTTGTACAGATGTGTACAGAGTTGTGTGGATTTGCACAGAGCTATACAGAGTTGTACGCAGCTCTCCAAAGCTGTATGTAGTTGTAGCAAATTCTACGGAGTTTAACAAAGTTGTACAGATATGTACCAAACTGTGTGGAGTTTTACAGATTTGTATGGAGTTTTGCAGAGTTGGACGAGTTGAACGGAGTTGTATGGAGTTGTACAGAGTTGTATGGATTTGTACAGAGTTGTAGCAAGTTGTAGGGAGCTCTACGGAGTTGTACGGAGTTGTGAGGAGTTGTGCAGAGTTTTACGGAGTTGTACACAGTTGTTTGGAGGTTTAAGGAGTTGTACGTAGTTGTATAGAGTTGTTCGGAGTTGTACGGGGTTGTACAGAGTTGTAGCAAGTTGTACAGAGTTGAATGGAGCTGTACGGAGCTGTAAGGAGCTGTGCGGAGTTATACGTGGCTGTACAACTCTGTTAAAAGTTTTACAACTCCATTTAACGACGTACATCTCAGTAGAACTCCGCATAACTCTCTACATCTCTGAAAATTTGCCGCAATTCCGTACAACTCCGTAGGACGCCAGAAAACTCTGTGCAAATTTGTAAGACCCTGTACAACTCCGTACAACTATGTACAACTCGCTAGCACTCCGTACAACTCCGTAAAACTTTGTATAGCTCTGTACAACTGCATACAACTGTGTATAACTCCCTATGGATATGTACTACTCTGTATAACTCCATACGACAAAGTACAACTCCGTACAACTCCTTACAATTTGCTACAACTCGCTACAACTCCGTACAACTCGGTACAAATCCATACAACTTTGTACAACTTCATATGTCTCCGTACAACTCTTTCCTACTCCATACAGCTCTGAAAAACTCTGTACGCCAGCCTAAAACTCTGTACAAATCTGTACAACTTTGTACAAATCTTTGAAACTCTTTACAACTTTATACAACTTTGTACAACTCCACACAACCCTGTGCAACTCTTTACAACGCCATATAACTCTGTGCAACTGCGTAAAACTACGAACACCTCCGTTCAAATAGCTACAACTCAGGACAGCTCTGTACAGCTTTGTAAGATTCCATACAACTCCATACAATTTCTTACAACATCGTACAACTCCGTACAACTCAGTACAACTCCTTACAACTCCGTGAAACCCTGTACATCTCTGTGCAAACTTCTACAACTATATACAACTCTGATTCACCTTGTACAACTCCGTACAACCCTGTACAACCCTGTACAACTCTATACAACTCCGTAAAACTCCGCAAAAATCCGCACAGCTACGTAAACATACATACTTCTTGCTACAGATCCGTACAACTCTGTTTAACTCCATGTATCTTTGTACTGCTCTGTTCAACTCTGTACAACTCCATACAACTCCGTACAACACCCAACAACTCCCTACAACACCCTACGACTCTGTAGAACTCCGTACAACTCTGTAAAACCCTGTAAAACTTGCTACAACTGGCTATACCTTGCTACAACTCGCTACAACGCGCTACAACTCCGCAGATCACTGTACAAATCTTTTAACTCCATATAACTCTGTCAAACTTCTTACAACTTTGTACCACTTTGTACAACTCCTTCAACGTCCGTACAACTCCGTACAACTTTGTATAGCTCTGTACAACTCTGTACAAATCCATACAACTTTGTACAACCTTGTACAACTTTGTACAACTCCGTAGAGATCCGTACAAATCTCTACAACTCTGTTTGGCTCTGTATACCTGGGTACAACTCCGTACAACTTTGTAAAGCTTGTACAAATCCGTAGAACTCAGTACATGGCCGTACATCCCTGTACAACTTTGTACAACTCCATACTCCTCCGCACAACTCCACGTAGTCTCGTTAAACTCCTTACAACTCTGGACAACTCTGTCTTACTCTGTACAACACTGTAAACCTTTGTAAAACTCGGTACAACTCGATACAAATTGCTACAACTCGCTACAAGAGGAAATAAATCTGTACAATTCTGTACAACTCCATAAAAATCCATACATCTCTGTACATCTCCATACAACTCTGTACAGCTCCGTAATACTCCGTACAACTGCAAACAACTCTGTACATCTTTGTACAACTCCGTAACACTCTATACAAATTGCTTCAACTCCGTACAACTTTGTGTAACTCTGTAGAACTCTGTAGAACTCAGCATAACTTTGTACAGTGTTGTAAAACTCAGTACAACTCAGTGCAACTCAGTACAACCCTGTACAACTCCATACAACGTGCTTCAACTCCACACAACACCAAACATCTCCCCATAACTCTGTGTACCTTTGTACAACTTGGAACAAATCCGTACAACTTTGTACAACTTTGTATAGCTCCGTACAACTCCCTACAAACTGCTACAACTTCGCACAACTCCATATAGCTCCGTACAACTTTGTATAACTTTTCATAGCTTTGTATTACCCAGTGCTACTCCATACAACATGCTACATCTCTCAAAACTTGCTACAAATCCGTACATCTCCGTAGGACACCATAAGACTCTTTACAACTCCGTACAACTGAGTACAAATCTGTACAACTCTGTACGACTCGCTACATCTGTGTACAACTCCGTACAACTTCATAAAACTCTGTATAATTCTCCCCAACTCTGTACAACTATGTATACCTGCATATGGATATGTACAACTCCATACAACTCCATAAAACTCCATACAACTCTGTACAACTCTGTACAACTCCTTCCAACTCCATACAACTCTGTACGACTCCTTAAAACTCCATACAACTCTGCACAATTTGCTACAACTCGCTAGAACTCGCTAAAACTCTGTACAACTCGGTACAAATTCCTACACCCCTATTCAACCCTATTCAACTCCGTACAACTCTGCAAAACTCCGTACAACTCCGTATAACCACGTAAAACTCGGTAAAAATCGCCACAACTCTATAGCACTCCGTACAGATTTGCACAACTCTGTACGATTCCATGTACTTTCTCAGAACCCCGTACATCTCCGTACTACTGAGTACAAATCAGTTCAATTCTGTACAACTCTGTACAAATCTTTACAACTCCCTACAACTCTGTACAGCTCCGTACAACTCCATACAACACCGTAGACATCCAGACTACTTCTTAAAACTCCATAATACAAGTCCGTACAACTCCGTTCAACTCGATACAACTCCGTACAACTCCGTACAGCTCTCTACAACTCCGTACAACTCCATAAAACTCCGTACAAATCCCTACAACTCGTTACAACTCCCTAGGAATCCTTACGACTATGTGCAACTCTGTACAACTCCGTCCAACTCTATCCAACTCTGTACAACTTCGTACAGCTTGCTAGAACTCGCTACAACTTACTGCAACTTGCTTTAAATCCGTAGAACACTTAACAACTCCGTTCAAATCCAAACAACTCCGTACAACTGCTTACAACTCTTTACAACTATGTACAACTCTAGAAAACCCTATAAAACTTCGTACAACTTCGTACACCTCTGTGCGACTCCATACAAATCCGTACAACTTTGTGCAAATTCGTACAACTCCATACAACTCCGTACAAACTGCTGCAACTCTGTACAACTGTGTACAGCTCCGTACAGCTTCGTGCACCTCCATACAACTCCGTAGAACTCAGTTCAACTCTGTACAACTCTGTGTAACTCTGTACAACTCCATTCTTCTCCGTACAACTCCATATAGCCTCGTACAACCCTGTACAACTCTGTCCATTTCTGTACAACTCTTTACAACTTTGTACAACTCCTTACAACTCCGTAAAACTCGCTTCAACACCGTTCAAGTGTGAAAATTTCCGTACAATGCCGTAAAACTCCAGACAACTCCATAAAAATCTGTACATTTCTGTATGTCTCCCTACAACTCTGAACAAATTTGTACAACTTGGTGTAACTTTGTAGAAATCTGTACAACTCTGTAAAACTATGTACAATTTGCTGAAATTCCATTCAACTCTGTATAGCTCTGTAGAACTCCGCTCAACTTTGTACAACTTTGTGCAACTCAGTACAATTCTGTACAAATCTCCACAACTTTGTACAACTCCATACAACTCCGTACTACTCCATACAACTCCGTACAACACCGCACAACTCTGTACAGCTGCGTACAATTCTGTACAGCTCCTTAAAACGTGAACAACTCCATACGATGTTTCTACAACTTGCTACAAATCAGTACAATACCATACAACACATAACAACTTTATACAACTATGTACTACTCTGTACAATTCTGAAAACCTCTGCACAACTCTGTTCAATTCCGTACAACTCCCTACAACTCTGTACGACTTCCTAGGACTCCATGCAGCTCCGTACAATTCCACACTTCTCTGTCCACCTCCGTACAAATCTGTACAGTTCTGTACAACTCCGTAAAATCTGCTACAAATCCGTACAACTTGCTACAACTCCGTACAAATCGGTGCAATTCTGTACAACTCCGTGCAACTCCATACAACTCCATACAACTTAGTACAATTCCGTACAAATCTGTACAACTCCATACAACTCTGTACTACTTCCTACAACTCCGTACAACTCCAAACAACTTTGTACAACTCCATACAGCTCTGTAAAACGTTTACAACTTGCTACAACTCCATGCAACTCTGTAGAACTCTGTAAATCTCCGTACTCCATACAACTTTGTACAACGCCGTACAACCCCCTACAACTCCGTACAACTCTGTATAACTCCATACAGCTCCATACAGCTATGTACATTTATGTTCAACTCCGAACAACTCTGTACAACTCCCAACAACTCCGTGAAACCCTGTACGACTCTGTACAACTCCGTCCATCTCTGTACAAATCCGTCCAACTTTGTACAACTTGGTAGAGCTTTGTACAACTCACTACAGCTCCATAAAACTTGCTACAACCCCGTACAGCTCTGTACAACTCCGTGCAACTCTGTACAACTTTACACAACCTCGTACAACTCCATACAACGCCATACAACTCTGTATGTAATGCTACACCTCCGTACAGCTCTATACAGATCCGCACAACTCTGTAGAGCTCCATACAGCTCCGTACAACTCTATAGGGCTCTGTACAGCTCTCTACAACTCTGTACAACTCCATGTAACTCCTTACAATTAGCTACAACACTGTACAACTCAGTACAACCCCGTAAAACTCTGCACAAATCTGTACAAAACCATACAACTACATAAAGCTCCGTACAACTCTATACAACTCTGTACAACTCAGTCCGACTCCATTAAACTCCATGGAACTTCGTACATTTCTTACGAAACTCGATACAACTCGCTACAACTTGCTACAACTCAGTCCAACCCCGTACAACTCCGAACAGCTCCGTAAACCTCCACAATACTCCTCATATCTCTGCAGAATTCCGTACAGCTCCATACAACCCCGTACAACTCCATTCAATTCCCTACAACCCCGTACAGCTCTGTACAACATTGTAAAACTTTGTACATTTCTGTACAACTCTCTACAACTCCGTACAACTTTGTACCAGTTGCTACAAATCTATACAACTCTGGATAGCTCCGTAAAACTCTGTACAACTTTGTACAACTCCGTACAAGTCCTTACAACTGAGTACAAATCTGTACATCTCCCTACAACCCTGTAAAACTCTATACAACTCTGTACAACTCTGTACAAGTTTTTACAACTCCGTACCTCTCCATGCAACTCGCTACAACTCTGTATAACTCTATACAACTCTGTACCAATCTGTACAACTCTGCAGAGCTCCGTATAACTCCGTACAGATTTGTACAACTCTGTACAACTCCGTACCACTCCTTTAGTTTTGCTAAAACTTTGGGAAGCTACACAAAGCTCCGTAAAACTAAAGAAAACTTTGTACAACTCTGTACAAGTCTGTAAAACTCTGTATAACTCCGTACAACTTGCTACATTTCTTTATAACTCCATACATCTCCATACAATTATGTACAATTCCGTACAAGTCCATACAACTCTATACAACTCCGTACAGCTCTGTGTTGGCATTTTTGGGTATGGAGGCACCCTGAAGGATGCCTAGCTCTCATGATGCATGCTACCAATGTTTGTGGCAGCCAATGGATACCTTTGGTGAAGAGTGTGGAGCACAAGGACCACGGATGTGAGTGGACAGAACACGTCGCATTCAGTAGAACTGAATCAAAAAAGGTTTTTTTTACTTAGCACAGTGATATTAAACTATATCCTTATGGCTTGTGATCAAAGATTTCCAATGCATCCAAGTATGCCCAAATCGGAGCAGTAAAGCCCCTGCTACGGCTGTTAAAGCAACCCTTGGTGGAGTCGTCCACCTTGCCTTGCTCGCTAGGCAACGGGAGGCTCTTCAAGGATGACTCGTCGGAGCGCCTTTCCTCGCCTAGAAGTCAAGGAGAACTTCATCCTGGTCAAGGAGGTCCTTCTATTTTCTTCTTTCATGCCCCTGCTGCATTTTGAGCTCAATGGGGATGAACTTCGATCACTGGTGGTGGATTATCCCGCCACCCATGGCGGGTACCAGATTCCACCCGCCCAACACTCGAACTTCGAGCTAGGCTATCTTTCTGAATACTCACTCAAATCGAGCGATTTGAAGCTGGATCCTGCATGAAAACATCTAAGGAATCCAAATCTGAAGTCAGATAAGGATTTTGACCACTCATCAGTGGTCGAACCAGGGAGTACGATCAACGGCACTCATGGCAAGGGGCACACCATGTCAACACTCTACACAACTCCGTCCAACTCCGTAGAACTCCATGAAACTTTGTACAACTTATTACAATTCCGTACAACTATCTACAACTCGTTGCAACTTGCTACACTGCTGTACAACTCCATACAATTCTGTGCAACTCGGTACGACTCCGCACAACTCCGTCAAACTCCGTACAACTGTGTACATCTCCGTACAGCTCTATACAACTCTGTTAAACTCTGTACAACTCCGTACAGTCACTTACAAATCTGTTCAACTCCAAAAAAATTGTTACAACTCTGTACAAGTTTACATAGCTCTGTACAACTCCGTACAGCTACGTACAATTCCGTACAGCTTTGGACATTTCTGCACAACTCCGTACACCTCCGTACAACTCTGTAAAACTCCTTACCACAGCTGTACTTGGGACGGAACAGGCATGCACTGCTCCTATGGAGTAAGCCTTCTAAGTCTGGTCCAAGTAGTCAAGCAGGTAGACACAGAGTGCGTCAAGCCCGTTATGCAAAGTGGTCAGCGCTCAAGAGTTAGAGCCATGATGTCACCCCTTTAAACCCTAGATGGGACATATATTGCTCAAAAAAATGAGAAGGAGCTTCTAAGATGCTTCCAGTGGAGAATTCCACTTGGTGACCAGTGCTTGCATGACGTGGCAGACTGGTGAGGTGGCCCATGATTGCCCCAGAAGTGGCCCTGCAAGTAGGCATTACATCCACAATGCCAAAACCGGGTGTGTGACTATAAGTGCATGTCATTTGTATGTGATTCTTTGTATTTCATACCTTCGAGACTCCTCACAGAGTTGTCCATCAAAGGCAGACATTAAAAAAGCATTGGTTGGTCTAAGCCCCGGGAGTTTGCTCCTTGCGCGAAGATACCCAGGTGCTACGGACACAGTTGCAAGGAATTGACTCATACGATCCTTAGTGTGGGGCCGTGATCATGAGGGTGACATCACCTAGTTGAAATACTAGGATGGCAAGTGCCATTGTGTCAGCCTTGTTTTCTAGTCCGTCACCTCAGGGTGGTTGACACGTACAACACCGTACAACTCCGTAAAGCTCCGTAAAATTTGTACAACTCCTTACAACTTTTTGTAACTCTGAACAAATTGCTACAACTCTATAGACCTCCGTAAAACTATGTAGAAATCCGTACAACTCTGTACACCTCTGTAAAACTCCGTAGAACTCCGTATAACTTGCTACAATTTCGTAAAATTCTGCACAACTCCATATAACTCTGTATATTTATGTAGAACTCCGTATAACTTCATACAGATCCAGATAGCTCTGTACAACTCTGTACAACCTCGTACAAATTTCTACCATTTTGTACAACTCCGTACAACGCTGTACAACTACGTACAACTCGGTACAACTCTCTACAACTCTCTACAACTTGCTATACTTCTGTACAACTCCATATAACTCCATACAACTCTGTACAACTCCGTATAACTTGCTACAACTGACGAGAGCTCTCTACAACTCTCTACAGCTTTGTACAACTCTGTAAAGCTTTGTACAACTTTGTACAACTCCACACAACTCCGTACAAATCGTAACAACTCTGTACAGCTCCGTACAGCTCCATACAAGTCCGTAAAACTCCATGCAATTTCTTACAACCCCGTACAACTCAGTCCAACTCCATACAACTCAGTGCAACGCTGTAAAAATTGCTGAACCTTTGTACAACTGCAATTGACTCAGTTCACCTCCGCACAGCTCTGAGAACTCCGCACAAAGCTGTGTAACCCCATACAAGTCCGTACAACTCCATACAACTCCGTACAACTCCTTACAACTCTTTACATCTCCGTACAACTCTCTTAACTTCCTTAAAACCCCCTACAACTCCGTAAAACTAGCTACAACTTGCTACAACTCGCTACAAATCCGTACAACCCTGTGCAACTCCGTGCAACTCTATACAACTCCGTACAACTCTGGACAACTGTGTACAACTCCTCACAACTCTGTACAAATCCGTACAACTCTGTACAACTCCGTGCAATTCCGTACAACTGTGTACAAATCCGTACAACTCCGTACAACTCCATTCAAATTGCTACAACTCTGGATTACTCTCTGCAGCTCTGTACAACTCCGTACAACTCAGTAAAAACTTGTACAACTCCGTACAATTCCGTACAGCTCTATGAATACCGCTACAACTTTGTACAACTGCGTACAAGTCCATACAACTCTGTACAAATCTGCACAACTGTTTACAGCTCCGTACAACTTGCCACATCTCCGTATAACTCCTTAAAACTCAATACAACTATGTACAACTGCGTACAACTGCGTACATCTCCGTATAGCTTTGTACAACTCCATATAGCTATGTACGGATATCTACAGCTCCGTATATCTTTGTACAACTCTGAACAATTTGCCACAACTCCGTACGACTCTCTAAAACTCCGTACAACTTGCTACATTTCCATACAACTCCATAACCCTCCATACATCTCTGTAGAAATCTGTACAACTCTGTACAACTTCATACAATTCTGTACAATACCCTAAAACTCTCTACAACTCGCTACAACTCGCTGCAGCTCGCAACAACTGACTACAACTCCTTTCAATTCCGTACAAGGGTGAAGTCTCCAAGGGCTACCCATCATGGGTCGGGGACCAACTGAGGGACAAGGACAACGTGAACCTAGGCATGCGGCACATCAAGGATGCCGCTGTTGGATGGATGCTGCAGGGCTGAGATCATCTGCAATGGAATCCGCAGATTGAGACAAACTCGTGGTGCCAGGGCGGATGGGATCATGTTTTTGATCTTGATTTTCAACGTGTTGCCTCCAAGGACCTCGTCACATACATGGCGGATTTGGACCAACAGGGGTACGAGGAGGAAGATGCTGTGGAGTAGGTTGTCTATGTCATGTTCATGCCATCAAGAAGTGTCTATTTATCTCTCTTTCTCTCTCTCTCTCTCTCTCTCTCTCTCTCTCTCTC
>SZWC01035554.1:2092-16886 GCA_023375785.1 Penium margaritaceum | reverse complement strand
CTGTGCTACAACATGTGGTCTAGCATGTCAGCTGTACACACTGCTTCCGAGGGCAATATGGCACATGTTGTTCTTGTGTGAGATTGCTAGATTTTAGAAGAGTGGTATGAAACCTTCTGGATCTGAAAACTAAAGACTTGCATACTTTCGACAAGTCCACATGTTTCAGAACCTTTGTTTTCTGCTTTTTTAGATGGTCCATGAACAATCTTTCAACACCAGAGCAGGCACATCAGCTAACTGATTATGTTGTACCACTGCCAATCTCAAAACCATTTGTTGAGATCATGTAGGATTTCAAACCAGTGGAAATTAAAAATAAATAACAATGCCCAACTGAGTAATAAAGTTGAGGATTTTCTGAAACCAGTAAATGATAAAGGTATGAGGAAGTGCTTGTTGGGCTAAACAGAGTGAAAATGTTTGTTTCTGAGTGCAATTTC
Organism: Penium margaritaceum; assembly: GCA_023375785.1. Taxonomy (NCBI): domain Eukaryota; kingdom Viridiplantae; phylum Streptophyta; class Zygnematophyceae; order Desmidiales; family Peniaceae; genus Penium; species Penium margaritaceum. Next base: position 16,443 of record SZWC01035554.1, on the reverse strand, counting down.
CATTATGTGGTTTCAGGGTTGTTGGCTTTTGAACCAGACCTGGGTTAGTGCAATTCATGATTCATGATGTAGAAGCCACTCCCCTGCTCACTCACTTGTGAAATTACACCACTCCCTTGTGGATGGATAACCATGTTGTAAGACTTTCATGCTACTTTGTAACACTCTCTGATTACCCTATTCAGACACCAATGCCAATGATGGCACTGGATTAGATCCTGGGACAGCCCTGTCCACCATGTCAGAAAAAAATGGCGGTAGTGGATACAACGCAGTTGGAGAAACTCTTGAGTGCCCTGTTGGTGATGTGGAAATTTTGCAGCAAATTGAAGGTCAACGATGATACCCGTGCAAACTGCAACCACTGGCCACAGAAATAGTAAAAAATGTAAGTATGCACCAGAAAAATGTTGAAATATATGGAGAACATGAACCTCATGACCTAAAAGAAACTGGAGGAGAAGTTTGCGGCTCAGATGCTGAAGCAGGCAGCTGTCAAGGAGGTGTCTGATGCAGGGAAAGCCAAGAAGCTATTAGTGTCAAACTGGAGAGCACCATTATCATCCATAGAGTAGCTTCCTTCAGGGTGTGATTTTACAAGTGGTTATTCAAGAGATGAATCAGGAAGCACGTGATTGTTAAGAACATGAGCTTCTTCTCCATCGAGTTCTTCTGGCGTCATCCTGATCAAGGATTTAGAAGTTGTTCTTGAGCTGCACATTAGATACGATGTGCACCCTTAGTAGGGGCAGGGCAGACCTGTAAGCGGGCAGCCTGGTGGGTAAGTTGGCGGGTAGAAGAGAGGAAAAACAGGAAGGCAAGAAGGCAGGCAGGTCAGCAGATCGGAGAGCGGGCGGGTGGGCTGGCCAGCAAGTGGGCTAGCAGGCGGCTGGTTGAGCGCACCAGTAGGTCAGCTAGCATGAGAATTGGTAGGCATGTTGCAGTTAAAAGAACCTTAGAACTGGGAATTTTTTGTTCCTGTTTTTTGTGATCAGGGTCACCTCTAATGGGTAACCTAGAACACTGGTTTATTGCAAGGCTACCATGGAAAAGCATGCCCATTGCCTTTTAGGCATGTATGAAGGATCACAGTTCCCTCTATTGTTAAACAAAGAAGAAATATTCTCTTCATTTTTTGTTTTTCCTCTGGCCTGGCTGCCATGTCTTTAACCTTCCTATTCCAACATCTGCACATCATGTTCTGCCTCTCATAAACCCCACAACCTAATTCATGATGAAGTCGGAATAAAGTCTGCACCAAAACTCTAGTTTGCGCATGCACAATTGGACAAAGAATGGAGCTTCCGCTGGAAGCATTAGGACCATCATCATCAGTGGAGTGGTGATTTCAACAATTGGGAAGTGACAAGCCACCTTGTTCAGATAATAGAAATTCAAGGCCAAGAATTGCTTCTGTGATGTATGCAAATACTTCAGGATTTTGGGGGAAAAGGTGGCTAGCTAGATATCATCTACTCCCATTGTTTAAGACAGGATATGCAGTCTCCCTAGCTTATTTTTTAAATCATTTCTAATTCTGTTTGAGTGAGATGAATTCTGAAGAGGTTTGGAGGTCATGTTGTGCCTGGGTATGGCAACAACACCTACACTGTGAACAAGGAATATGGCCAATGTTATCGTCCAGGGAGTCAGAGACCGGTCTTCAAGGCCCACAGATTTCTGGAGAACCTTCATGAGAATCAAATGCATGAGGTCTATGATATTATTGCCAAATAAGTGAAAAAGGAGGAAGTTCCCTCCCATGATAAAGTGGATGTTGCTCATCCTTCAAGTCTAGGAGGATGGAATGTGTAACTTACACCTCTATCTATCAAAATCAACCGGTCCTGCCCAGGGGAATTTTTCTGAACCTGATCAAATCCCTAAGGGCTCTTCAGGTTTCTATCAATGTTTGATGTAAACTGGGGCAGCCCTCAGGGAGGTGATAAGGCCCACAAAGAGCCGCCTAGGCAGGACCAACTGTTAATGAGAGGAAGTTGCAGGTTGCACAGGTTGTTAGAGAGACACATTCCTGCTTGCGACTTGCCCAACTGACTGCACCTCCATTCAACATGCACATGAAGCCGGAGGTAGATTTTCTGTCATTGATACTCTCTCCCCAATCAGCATTGGTGTAGCACATGAGACGGAGTGACGCAGATCCAGCAATGCCTCCAAACCGGAGCCCCACGTGCCGCATCCCCTAAAGGTAGTGCATGATGCGCTTCACAGCCTCCCAGTGAGGTGGACCACGATTGGCCACAAACCGGTTCACCTTCCCAAGAGCATGGGCTATATCTGGTTGGGTGGCGACCATGGCATACATTAGACTGCCCACTGCAGACTAACATGGGATGTCCAGCATGTCAGTTTTCTCCGCTTTGTTGGATGGGGAAATGGAGGAAGAGAGCTTGCACTCATAGCTCATGGGTGTGCTGGCAGGCTTGCAATCTGCTATGTCAAATCGTTTGAGGATGGAGTCAATGTATTTTGTCTTGTTCGGGCTGATGGTACCTGCTGCTCTGTCACTCTTGATGGTAATTCCAAGGAAGAAGTCAAGAGGACCCATGTCCTTCATCTCAAATCTGCTGCTCAGCTGCCCCTTGAGATTGACTAGCTATTGCGTTGAAGAAGAGCATAGAATGAGGGACTTTGTCAACGTACAAGGCAACCAACATGCACAAGGACCAACGTACAAGGTGACCAACATGGTCCCTTTGTCACTCTCATGCACATACATGCTAGGGTCATTGTCGTAGTGCATGAAGGACTCCTCAGCCATGAATGTATCCATCTCCTGGTACCAAAGTTTTGGTTCTTGTTTCAGCCCATAGAGTGCTTTCACCAACCTGCACACCTTGCCCTCCGGGAGCATCAACCCCCTTTGGTACCTCTATCAACACCTCCTTGTCAAGTTTGCCAGAAAGAAAGGCTGTCTTAATATCCATCTGGTGGACCTCCATGTTCTCCGTAGTAGCAATAGTGAGCATTGACCAGATGGAGGCAAACGTCACGACTGGAACAAAGGTCTAGTCGTACTTTGCACCAAGCCGTTGAGAGAACCCCGTTGCTACCACCCGTGCCTTGTACTTGTCTATCTTTTCATTCCATTTCCTTTTTACTTTTAGTACCCACTTCGTCCCCACAATGTGAGCCCCGACAGGTCTTTCCACCAGCACCCATGTCCCAATCTCCTCGATGGAGCTGAGTTCACTGCGAATGACTTCATCCTACTTCACTTTGTAAGGCTGTGTGAGTGCCTTTGCGACAAAAGTTGGCTCCTCTTTAACCATGAACAAGAAGTTGAAGCCTGTCCATTGACCCCTATTGGCGTTGCAATGCTGCCGATGTACTTTGAGGCGTGAACTGCTCCTTGGACCAGCTGGCTGTTGCTAGTGATGTGGAGGCTGGAGGTATACTTCATCGTTGATGATGGAAGAGGAATCATCCTCATGGTCAGGATGATCAGATACGTCGGAATCAGAGTCTGATTCCTCCAAGTCATCTTCATCAGCTCCTCTCCCTGTTGCAGCACCTAGCTCATGCCATTGTGCTGGTGCTTTGTCTCCCTCCTCAAGGAGATTCAACCACTCTCCCTGCTTTGGAGCGTTCTCGAGTTCAAGAAGCTCTCCCTTAATCACAGACCTTTCGTGGAAATCCACGTCTTTGCTGTGGATGAACTTCTTGGCTCCTTGGTCTCACAGTCTATATGCTTTGTGGGTGGTGTAGTATCCTATGAAAATGCACTTTTGTGCTCTTGCATTGAGATTTCCAGGGCAAACACTGGCCTGGACCTTGGCAAAGCTGGAGCAAACGAACACCTTGAGATGGGAGGCGTCCAGCTTCATGCCTGACCATGCTTCTTGAGGCGTCTTCAGCTGATGTGTCTGGTTCTTCTTGCCTCTCCTTTGTAGAGCTGTTGCAGGTATGAGGTTCACAAGGTAGGTATCCGTACGTGCTACTTCAGCCCAGAACCTAGGAGACAACTTTGCATCAAAGAGCATGCACCTTGTCATGCCCAGGAGGGCCGGGTTCATCCTCTCTGCTATGCCATTGCTTTGAGTTGAGTAGGGAGTAGTTTTCTAGTGTTATGTTCCCTCCAATTTGAGCCACTCCCTCAAAGATTTGTACTCTCTCCCATTGTATTTCCTGAATACCTTCACCTTCTTTCCTTTCTGTCGCTCAACCATAGCGATTAAAGCCTGCACATCCTCCCTCACCTCACTTTTCTTTTCAAAAAAATATATTGAGACTTTGTGGCTGTTGTCATCGATGCATGTGAGGAAGTATTTGCTGCCTCCATTTGACGGTATGTGAAAGGAACCACACACGTCAGAGAAGACAAGGTTAAGGGATGCAAGAGCACGCATGCCATTAAGCTTGAAGGGTTTCTTTTTTTTCTTGCCTTGAAGGCATGGCTCACACATGATCTTGGCTCCCTCCGCCTCATCACCTAGCTCCATCCCACGCACTAGCTCCTGCTTTTCCATGAGCTCCAATGTACAATGAGCCACGTGCCCAAATCGCCTGTGCCACAGTTTCTTGGAAGATGTGCACAAGTAATGATAAACAGCACCAGTGGTTGCATTTGCTTGTGGTTTTGTTGCCGAATCGTTTGATGCTAGTGCTTCCGCTGCTCCAACGTGTCCTTCCTCATCTGAATCTACATCGTTGTTCTCCTCATCATCACTCTCGACCAAAGATTCAGCCGTTGAGGTTGTCATTTTGGTCTGCTGGTTGTAGAGTCCATCAATGTGAGGAACCTGTACGACAACCTTCTTGGCAGAGTAGGAGATGTTGATGTCCTTGGTAGGGACTATCACCGCTTCCTTCTCTATGAATACCACTGTCATGCCATGGTCAATTATCTTAGAGACGGAGAGCAGGTTGGATGTAAAGGGGGGCAAGTAGACCACCCCCTCTCGCTTGAGGTCGGAATCTCCACCGTTGACACCCACTGTGACCAGCTTTGCACCAATCCCCTCAGCTATCTCAACCTTGCAGTTTGTGACTCTGAAGTTCTTGTTGCATGGAGCAAGAGAGATGAAGTCTCTCTTCTCGTAGTGGTGTGCTCGTTTGTGCCCGAGTCAAGGCCGTAGGCTCCTGGCCTGAGTATCGCCCTCCCTTTGTTTGAGGCACACTCAACCATCAAGCTCGTGAGATCCTTCCCACTATTTCCCCCTCGCCATTCATCCCCATCTTCTCCCTCTCTCTTGAGTGCACGGCACTCTCGAGCCCAGTGTCCAGCCTTGCCACAGTTATGGTAGTTTCCTCGGCACTTTGTACCCATCCCACTGTTTCTAGTGCTATTGTTTCCCTTGTACCTTGAGGAGGAGGTATTGCGGAAGGTGCTGCTGCTCTATGAGGCAAAGGCAGCCATGTTTGCTTCACTATTACTATGAAACATGACTTCATTCCCCACATACTCGGAGACATTGGTGTAGGAAACTTGATCTTTATTCCACCCTCCAACCATTGTTATCATGGGGCCCCAGCTTTCCGGTACCTTCATCAGAAAAATCATGGCCAACATATCGGATTTCAAGTCCCACCCCATGCCGGTGGCTTGTTGCAAGCGCATCTCAAACTTCTGCATAAAGGTAGAGACATCCTCCTCTTCACCAAACCTCATGCTGATGAGGTTTTGTAGAATGAAGAGACGGTTGGCAAGTGAGGAGGATTAAAACACCTTGCCGAGTTTGGCATATGCCATGGCTGCCACTGCACAACCGCTAATGTGTGAAAGGACCAAGGGTTGTATGGAGGACACAAGAATGGCGGGAGCCTTCTTGTTGATCCTGACCCATACCACAAGGTCAGCACCCTCTTCCTTTGGTGCTGGGATAGTTCCGTCAAGATATCAAAGCAGATCTCTATCATCCATGGTGATCTCAAACTGCCACTTCCAGAGCACAAACCCCTCTCTATCAGACTTAAGGATGGGCAAATGATTCACTTGTTCCCTTGTCCCTACCATCCCTACAACAACAACTCCAATAGTTGCTACACCTATTGTTGATGACGATGCACCTGTGTTTGAGGCCGCTGTAGGCCATTAGTGAGAAGAGGCAACTGTGTTCACGTTGGCCATTGCAAGAGGATGTAGGCTGATGTAGGCTGATGTCACCTCCCAAAGTGTAAAGGTGCAAATGTGTTGCATTCCCTTCCTGCTAATGATTGACCTGCTAACAAAGAATTTGGGTGAGAGCAAAGGCGCTCTCACTACTCGTGACTTTAGCGGTTACGTGTGTGAAACTTCTCTTACCAGAGGAGTGGGCTCATATGCCTTTGTTAGCTACTGAGCTAACCACCTCTGGCACAAAAGCCGCGAAACCCAAAAAGCTCACAAAGGTTTCAACACGTTCTTCCTTTGTTGATATGTTTCATGCACCCCAAACTTAATCAGGCATAGAATTCACCTTCAAGAGTACTAACGCCTTAGCATTACATCTCAAGAAGAGCTCAGGTTATCAATATGCAAGAGAGCATCAAGCAGGGGTTAATTGATCAGCATGCAAGACAAGTCCATTTACAGCTGTCTGTCCAGACCTTGAACTCAAAAGCACTTTCCTTGGAAGTGGCCTGAACCAGCCACATCACCAAAAAGACTTGCACTGTGGGCTTGACACATAAGCATCCTAGTGTCATGATGAAAGACCAACCATGTAGCGTCCAAGAAGCTATGGACTTTCTTTCTTGGGAGCTTCCATTTCTAGCAAACAAGATGCGGATGGGACCAGGATGGAACTCATGACCTCTCACTTGGCCAAATGAACGAAATGGTCAAGGTAACCACTCACTCATATGGTGTGCTCACAGGTCATATCTCACACGATATAGAGCATAGTTTAGTCACACTACAATGGATCCAGGGGTCATACCTCCAAAAGGGATAGAGCATTCCTGATCCATCCTACAACACTAGACAAGGGGCCAAAACATTAAAAAAAACATGCATGCAGGCATGGTTGCAGGTATGATAACACAAAAACACAAAGGTATGCATGCACGGAAGCACGCACACATGCATGCACCCATGCACGCATGCACGCATTCACTCACGTACACGGAAGCTTGCACACGAGGGTCACTTGAGCTCTGGTGCCACGTCAAGAAGTGACAACACGAGGAATGTGTTTGAGTGAATAAATGAGAATGAACAAGAGCTGCCTCTAGCCTATGTAGCTGAACAAGAAAGGAATCTAAGGTGGTGATGTGAGGTGAGGTGTTGAAATCGTGGGGAGGTGAGGTGTTGGAAGGTGTGGTGGAGGAGTGAGATGAGGTTGTGAAGCGGTGAGAAGGTGAGCTGTTGGGAAGGTGTGGTGGTGGAGTGAGATGAGGTGGTGAGATGGTGGGAGGTTGAGGTGGTTGGAAGGTGAGGTAGTTGGAAGGTTAGGTGGTGAGAAGGTTATTTGGTCCATGTTTTGGGGAAGGATCATGTTGGGAGTAAAGTGGTGGGGTAGCCTGTTCAAGACAAGGGAATAGGAGGGATATTTCCAAGATGGGAGAACACATGGTTGGTAGGCTGGGGGGAAAATGTTGGTAAGCCAAGGAAGGGGAAAATAGGCATTCTAGTACAGGGAGGGGGAAAATGGTTACGTGGAGTAATGCTCCTGGAGGGGTTTGAACCTGAAAAGGTAGGGAGCAAGAATCAATGTGAGAAGAAAGAGCCTCAAATTTCACTGTCATGCTGCCCCACCCTGATGGATAAATTGAACACAAGAGCTGGCATGAGGACTCCTTCAGGAGGTAGCCAGGGACAGAAGGGGATGGCGGGCTGGGCTGCCTACTATGGGGTCAGGGTAACAATGATAGTTGGTGGTGGGGAAGGTGGGGGAGGCTCACAAATGGAGACGAACTTAGGAGGGAGGCACAGGCATGATCAGGAGCAACCTCGGGAGGGAACCAGAGTGTATCAAAAGGTGGATGGCTGGATGCAAGGGATGAAGGGGGGTAGCAGCAGCAGCGGGAGGTCATTGGGCTGAGGGTCATTGGTGGTGACACGGCTGTAGGTGCACCGCAGCAGGGGTAGGAGCAGCTGTAAGAACTGTTGGAATCTGGTCTAGTCTGTGCCCATACTCGTGCCAACCTGGCCNAGTTTTGGGCACACACTTCCAGTTTCCAAAAGTGGCATACTTGGTGTCGAGCCACACAAAAGAGAAGTACCAAAGATTATGCTGGATTGGGGACAGATGAGCAGCTGAGCGAGAAGCTCCTCTCAATCCAACGGCTGATGTGGCACGCAGCCGAAGATCATCGGAAAAACCAAGCGTGTGAGCAGGGCTCCGCTGGGTGTCCAGCTGATGGAAGGAGGACACGGACACAAAGACGTGCCGGCCATGAAGATGCCAGTGTACTGGAGAAGGACGGACCAACTGGAATGTCTAAACGGTGCGATGGATCAATCACAGCCTTCCAGCTACCAAGGGACAATGCGTCAAGCTTCGTCCAACACTGCTGTCTGAAGATCGATGAACCACGGAGGAAATCGAGACTGCGATTTATCTCCAACGTCAACTAACCAAGGGAGCTGGGCACTAGCCAACCTCGGATGCAGAGCCGGATGTTTACGGCCCTTTGTATTTCTGCTGCTAGTCCTAGTCGAGTCGCGTGTAGCACGCACTACAAGTAGCTGTCGTCTTAGGAAAATCTCTGCTTTGTCTGTCCTTCAATGATTCAGTAATGCAGCATACCGTTGGATTCAGCAAGAGACGAGCCGTGTACCTGTGCAGTGAATGAAATCCCTTGACAAGTGTGCAAGACACATTCCTCATTTGAAGTGTATGGCAGTTGTCTACAGTGTGTACCACACAGATCTTTGAGTGTACAAGTTCAATGTGGAGTGTTAACCTGAGACACTTGAGATTCTAAGAAGCCTTCATTTCTAGCATTTGGTATCAGAGCAGGGGGTGCCTTACCAGGTCAACTCCACTGTGGCATTACAGCATGGTGGGCGCCATGCCAAGTGATCATTTTAGAATTCCTATTTTTAATGGGGAGGACTACCACACCTTTGCCTTCAACATGAAGATGGTGTTCCACAACAAAGGGCTCTAGGGAGTGGTTTCCGATCCTCCCACAGAAGTTCTAGGAGAAAACCCCACTGCTGAGGAACGTTTGACATGGCAACGGCGCTGTGATCAAGCCTTCTCCTTACTTGCCATGCAACTGGAGGAATGCCTAAAATTTCTGATCCGCGACAACAACGACACCCTATGTCCCAGAAAAGCTTGGAAAGCCCTGAAGAAGCGCTATCACCAAGTGAATGAAGATGAGCTTGGGCATCATCTCACTGAGTTTCACGCTCAGAGAATGGAGGAAGACACCAAACTGGAGGACCACATATCTCATCTCAAAGATCTGTCAAGTCGCATTACTGCCCTGGGAGAACCGGTTTCTGATCAAGTCCTAACTCATACAATTTTCCGTGGACTCCCTCCCAGACTCAACAACACCATTGAACGACTTAAAGATGTCAGCAAGGCTTGCATCAATGATGCCAACAAGCTCGCAGTGATGGGCACTGCCATTGGTAACTTTCAATCAGCTATTGACGCAATTGGTGCTGCTCTTCCTGCAGCTGCCCCAGCTATTCAAGCAGCCACAGCACCAGCCGCAGCTGCAGTTGCAGCGGCAGCTTTACCAATGTCACTATCTCTGGGGTATGCCATCCGAGAGCTCATGTACTTTGAGGATGAATACATCAAGGCAAATGGCGGAGACATAGGCCTCTCGGCCAAGTATCAAGGTGGAGCAGGCCGACGGCGTACAGAGAAGTTCCGTTCCTACGGAAATGGAAATCAAAGCCAAGGTCAACTCATGGTGCAACCTCACCAACAATTACAAGGGCAGACCATGACAAAAATACCGAGGCCCTACGTTCATCCGGATGAATGAGAATGTTGGCGCTGTCATCGTAAAGGACATGTGCAAGCTGACTGTCCCATGCAACAAGGAAAGCATTTACGTGGCTCACAAAATCAACAGCGGCGATATCCCAACCAGGCCATGCTTGCAATGAACTCACATCCTGCTGCTTCCATTGTCTTAGACCTTTTCTCTAATCTCTCTGCCCTGCTTATGGTCTTCACAGGATCAGCATCAACATACTCAGACCATTCCCCTTCGGACGCCATTCCGCAACAAAATCCACTGATGCCCGATCCCCTTATTGAAGAAGACGAAGAAGGACATGACTCTTCACCACCAGAAAGACTGGCTGTGGCAGAAGAAGAAGATTACCAGAACACTCCAGACAGCCCCATCTATGAAGAACTTGCAATGTGCTCCATCGACAGCTCCTTCCTTCTAACTGCTGGAGTTCGGGCCTGGATCATCGACTTTGGATGTACTAAGCATGTGACCAGCCGCAGAGAATGGTTTACAACTCTTTCTCCTTTCTCAACTGCTCAATGATTTTGTATTGGAGATGGTTGCATGATTCCTGCCAATGGCATGGGGACCGTCAAAGTTGCCATCAATCTGAAAGGAAATTCAGCCTCTCGCATCTTTGACAACGTACTCTATGTACCAGATCTTGCAGCCAACCTGCTCTCCGTCAGACGCAATAATGAAAAAGGCTACAATGTGGTTTTTTATGTTGAGAAAAACTGCAAAATCTGCGCTGTCAACGGTCAACTAGCTGCTGTTGCAAAGCGCACAAGAAACCTCACTGTGCTTGAGACTCACAAAACTCCTCTCTTGCAGATATCATCTGACACACCGGAACGTGGTTTCATGGCAACAGTTATACCTGCTGGAGTTGATTAACCCAGTTCACCCATGCCTCAAGTCACTGAACTCTGGCACCACCGATTGGCTCACATCAGTTTTCAAACTCTTGAAAAAATGGCAAAGGAAGAGATGACTTTGGATTTACCCAAGACACTTACATCCTCTGACTCTAACTCTCCATGCAGTGGATGCCTCACAGGTAAGAAGCATCAGGAACCGTTCAAGAGCCACATCAATCTCAGCACCTCTTGGCCATTGGAACTCCTGCACATGGATCTATGCTACATGAAAGATCCCTCTTTGTCCAAGAACGCACTATGTCTTGGTCAAGCTGCTGTGTTACAAGAATGAAGCCACTGACATCATTAAGATCTGGGTCCGCCAAGTTGAGAACATCACCAACACAGCAGTCAGTAAGATCAAAACTGACAATATTGGTGAATTCGTCAACGAAGCTCTCCGCTCCTTTTTGGACTCCAAAGTAATTCAACACCTGCGCACCTTACCTCATACTCCCCAACAGAATGGTAAGGCTGAACGCATGACTCAGACCCTTCTTGAGCAAACGTGCAGCATGCTACATACTGCTGGGCTGCCCTCTCACTTCTGGGGCGAAGCCATCACCACCGCAGCCTACCTCACCAACCGTCTCCCAACTTCAAAGTTGCCAGGGCACTCCAAAACCCCATACAAAGCATGGGAAGGACATCGCCCGCATCTCAATCATCTACGCATCTTCGGATGCACGGCACAACTCTGGCCTTGTCCTGATCTTCCCTCAAAATTGGAACCTCGTTCCAAACCCTGCATCTTCCTGGGTTATGAAGATCACAGCGACCTATACAAAGTCTGGGACCCCACTACGAAGACTGTGCTTCGGACATGCCAACCAACCTTTGATGAAGGCTCATTCTCTCAAGCCAGAGAAACCCACTCTGACATAACTCCGCACCTCATCCATCCGGAGACAACTCCTGAGCCTCTGCAAAAGGTTTCAGTCGATCCCACAGAAGATGAACATGATGGAGCCCTCCCTCCCATCATGCCAAACGAACATGTTCCAGCTGTACAAGATGCTGTCATCGCTCCTCCTGCCATTCCTATGCTACGACGCTCTCAACGACAACACAAACAGCTGACCCCATTTCAACTGAACTACCTTGGTACTTCTCTTGAACAAGATGACAACGACAATGTGGCCCTTGTCACCCAAGTCATTGATCCCGTCAGCTACAAGGATTCCATGCAGCGTCCTGATGCTGCAAAGTGGCAAGAAGCCGCACAAGCTGAGTATGATCAACTCATCAAACAAGGAACTTGGGACCTTGTACCTTGTCTAGCTAACGTTCCCGTGGTTACATGAAATTTGGTATTTTGTACTGAGCTTGACAGTGCAGGCAAAGTGGGTCGCTACAAAGGACGCTTGGTCGCTCACGGCTTCAGTCAAACTCTGGGATTCAACTACAGTGATACCTTCGCTCCAGTCGCCAAGTACTCCTCGATTCATGTAATCATGTCTCTGGCTGCAGCAAACAATTGGTATCTTCATCAAATAGATGTCAAGAGTGCCTTCCTCAATGGTGACCTCAAGGAAGCCATCTGCATGAGGCAACCTGAAGGGTTTATTGCTGATGGACAAGCCGACCTCGTCTGCCGCCTCAAACGCTACTTGTACGGCCTCAATCAGGCTCCTTGCCAGTGGAATCTCAAAATCCACAAGTTCTTCATTCAGCAAGGCCTGACTAGACTGCACTCTGATCACTCAGTCTACTTCCGAGGTGGCGGTGCGTCCCTTGGCATCATCCTCAATGTAGACGACCTCATCCTCTACGGACCATCTCTCTCCGACATCACCATACTCAGACAACAACTCTCTTGGCGTTTTGAGATGAGCGACATGGGCCCGCTGCGGTACTACCTCGGTATTCAGATCACCCATGACATCATGGCTCCCACAGTCTGTCTCACTCAGGCCACCTATGCTCAGCGGGTTGCTGAGAAGTTTGGTCTCGGTGAGGCCAACCCCATCGCCACTCCTCTCAACACTCAACATGGCCTCACAAAGCCTCCAAATGAAGCTGATCTACTGTCTCCAGTGGATGGCAAGAATTTTCCAAGCATCGTTGGCTCTCTGATGTACGCTTCAGTTCCTATGATGTTGGTATTCTCAGCCAAGGCTGTCAAAATCCAACAGCTGCTCATCTCGTGGCCGCCAACCGCTGCGTACACTATCTGTGCTCAACTGCGACTCTTGGAATTTGCTACCAGTCTGGCGCAGATCTCCTCACCGGCTTCTGCGACGCTGACCTCTCTGGTGATCAAACCACAAGCCGCTCCACCTCTGGCTACGTCTTCATGCTCAACAGTGGACCCGTCAGCTGGCGCTTAAAGAAGCAGTCTGTGGTAGCCCTCTCCAGCACCAAGGCTGAATACATTGCTGAAAGTGAGGCCACGGGAGAAGCTGTCTGGCTGCGCATGCTCCTCTCCGAGCTTGGCTTTGACCAACTCAATGCCACGGCTATGAACTGTGACAACAAAGGAGCGATTGCCTTGAGCGAGGATCCCGTCCTCCACGACCGCACCAAGTATGTTCGCCGCCAGTATCACTATGTTCGCAACGCTGTTGCCGATGGCAAAGTTTCTATCCTCTACATCCCCACTGGTGATGAAACCGCTGACATCCTCACCAAGTCTCTCTCCGCAAATCGCCATGCAGCTCTCTGTGCTCGTCTTGGTCTTGCTTCCCCGCTTCCCGACCCCTCTCTCTCTTGGTCGTCTCCCTCTGTTCCCCCCAGATGAGGCGGTGGAAAAGACGGAGGCGGCTGTTGACAACGCCGTCATCAGGCTCCATTTCCGTGCCCCCCAAATGAGGCGTTGGTGCGGAACCGGGGACCGTATGGCCGCTACGTCCCTTTTCTCTATCGCTCTGCTCTGCCTCCTGCACCCCGCATAGCCTCCCGGGTACCCCAACATGAGGCGTTGGATCTAGTGGCTGTTCACGGTGCTGCCGCCCTTCCCTCGCTTGCTTCTGCTTGCTTCTCCCTGCCTCTGCTCACTTGTTCGCGCTTCCCCTTGCGCATCGCCTCCTGCTTTTTTTGTTTCCTTGCTTGCGGCTCCATCCTTGCTTTGCGCTCTCCCCCGAGTTAACCTCTGGACTCATTGACCACTCCCTGGCCCTCTTCCTCTCCCCATTCCCGGACGTCTTTGAATTTTTTCCGTGGGTCTTCTGCCCTCTTCGTCCTCGCCTAGTCCACCTGCTATCGTGTCATCTTGGGCCGGCACCCGCCTACACCACAGTGGCCTCATCTGCATTTTTTCATTTCATATGACCCCGCTGCTCTCGTTTTGTCATCACTCCCCAATGGTAGGCTGCACCTGTCAGCTTACCAAAGGGGGCCGGACGCAGGGAGGGGATGCCTTCCTTGGGCAGTTCGGGCAGGGGGGCATCGTTGGCACCTTGTATCTGCCGTAGGGCTTGGCCCAGGCATTGCCCGTGTGGGTTCACATCCATGTTGACCTTGCCACATCGAACATCGCCACATCGATGTGCACCGCGGCACATCGATGTGGTCTATGGTCACATCGGCCACATCGGCCCATCGGTCCATAAGGGGGGG